>WFMF01000009.1:1199573-1245699 GCA_011033025.1 Beroe forskalii | reverse complement strand
TATCCATATCATAATATTCACAATCTCTATCTCAATCTTAATCTGATTAGGTTTAGAAATTGTTTGACATTTTCTACTCTTCTACAACGCAAACAACGATTTATTTAAAACAGCTCTTGTTTTTGCACGGTAATACAATGTACACACACTTTCATATGTAACTGTACAACTAAACTAAATGTACAGGCCACAGCTGCAGTACAAGCCGTGTTATGTTTCATTGTCAACACTAAAGGCTAAACGCTGCTACACTACGGAGAGGGACTACGTCCTTTAATTTCTCTTCCTACTTGATAATGATAATGGCATTGAAGGTCTCTGGCAGTACTATTGCTCCCTCTCCTTTGATCGTTTCTACTTTCTACACTCTATCGTTTGTGTGTGTCTGGGCTTTTGTTGTGAGTTTTATAGCCTTCCAAAGGTGCATATTGATATAATTGGGTCTTTGACAAATGTCTTTGTCAAAGCAGTACTTAGATATGTTTGTATTATATTCAAACACGTTTGTAGATGAGACTTTGTATTTCGTTTACCCTTGAAAGTAATAATAATTAAGTGGAAAGTAAACTAAGTGGATAACAGTATATGTAGCACCATCCAGCAGCTGATAACAATTCTGGCGAGAATTCCGTAAAATCTAGTCTTTGAAAACATCAATTCATTTTTAACTCATCTGCCAGTTGAAAGACAAGCAATAGCTAGATGGATTTTGAATTTGACTACAACACCCCATCCTGGGACGATTTCGAGGATGCTTTGGAAGAAGACAAAGATGAGACCACGGCTTTGGCAGTGGTGTGCCTCTTTGTGGGTAGGTGTTATCGGGCGTGCCTCAAGGGTCAATACTAGGACCTGTGTGTGTCTCAGTCACATCGGGCGTGCCTCAAGGGTCAATTACAATACTTGGACCTGTGTGTGTCTCAGTCACATCGGGCGTGCCTCAAGGGTCAATTACAATACTTGGACCTGTGTGTGTCTCAGTCACATCGGGCGTGCCTCAAGGGTCAATACTTGGACCTGTGTGTGTCTCATTCGGGCGTGCCTCAAGGAATTACAATACTTGGACCTGTGTCTCAGTCACATCGGGCGTGCCTCAAGGGTCAATTACAATGGAGCAAACGGTGTGTGGAGTGGTGTTTATGGTGTGTATTATTGAGCACACTTGAGCACACTAAACTGTTAGTGTAACATTCTAAGCAATCTTTCTTCGACATCAAGGACTTCGTTTCAGGTATATTCGGAATGGTGGCAAACGTCCAAATCATTCGATTCTACTGGGCTAAGAAAACAGACCTAGTTCCAGCGCTCTACCTATCTCTAGCGGGAACAGACTTCATTGTGTCCTTCACAGCTATACTTCACTTCGTTGCTATGTTACTTTTGCTGCCAGGTAACTATTGAAACACATTGTTACTATGTTACTGTGATACTTTATTACCAGGTAACTATAGCAACACCTGGTTGCTGTAGCAACACCTGTTACTGTAACTATAGCAACACCTGGTTGCTACAACCTGGTAACTATAGCAATGCAGTGAAGTGATGCTATTCAATTAGCATCACTTCACTGCCAACCAGGTTACTATAGCAACACTTCGTTGTTACCTTATCGGCCCCAAGACTAAAATCGTATTATAATTGAGCCATTTTAACCGGACCATGCACTAAAATGCCCAACAGCAACCAATTTTTGGTAAATTTATAATGAAATCCCCGGTGAAATGATGAAAATTAAAACTTCCCCACATTTGAACTGCCCCTCAATAACCTGATAAACTTCCCCACATTTGAACTGCCCCTCAATAACCTGATAGAGTAAACCCTACCAGGAGCAGGGGGTTCAGAAAGCAGGGGCATGCTGGGTTTCCTGGCCTTCCTCTACTGCCTCACTACCGTCATTATCCGGATGGCTGCCTTTGTTAACGTGGTGCTGATCGTAGTGCGCACCATCAACATCACCCAACCCTTCTACCGGGTCAGGAAGCGGGCTCTCTTCACTTCCCTTGGTGTTATGGTGCTAATTATCCTACCCCTTACTCTCTACGATGCCGTGGCGATCTGGTCCGCCGAAGACTTCTTTTCTTCCAAGATCAGCTTCATTTTCACCCCGTTCCTGGGAGATAACTGCATAGTGGACTTGTACTACGCCATCACCGACAAAACCTCTAAGAAGTTCACAGTAGTTCCAGACTACGTTACGCTGATTATTAACGGAGTCCCCTTCATCCTGGAAGTGTTGGTGGCGTTGTCTTGTCTGGTGATTAACGCAGTGGTTCTGAACAGGGCGCCTCCAGGAGGCTCCACCAAAGAGAGGAAAGAGAAGGAAGTTACTCTAACCATCACCTTACTCACCCTAACATTCGCAGTTTGCACCAGCATCTACACCATCTTCCTGGCAGTGATAGCAGCGCATGGGGAACTAGACTTCTACCACGCTGACCCCATCATCCTGCAGCTGACTTACACCACCAGCACCATATTCCCCTTCATCTGCTCCTCCCTCAACCCCATCATCCTCATCTCCAGGAGTGGGGCTCTCAAGCAGTCTGTCAGACGCCTCCTTCCTTGCTCCAAACAGCGCGAGGCTGCGTCCACCAAAACTACTTCCAGTGTGGCTGCGTCCACCAAAACCACTTCCAGTGAAACGGCAGTCTCTCAATTATGAGAGATGACAACACTACAGCACACTACAGGACTACGCCTTACAAATCTACTAAAGATTAGACCCCAACTAGAGACCCCAACTAGTCGGTACCGCGTAACAACACTTCCCACCACTGCACAGGACTACTACCCTTGTAAACCTTGTAAACCTTGTAACCCATTACATAGGACACCTAAAGGAGTGCTGCAGTCAGGACCCGAGCTCAGCTGACTCAGTGACGAAACCAGCACAGACCTTATCTACTAATTCTTGTCTCATTAAGATGCAGATACGAAATTAGCGGTGCCTGTTGAGGCAACATTTTACATTTTACACCGTTAAATTATTTTCCGATGGGTTATTGTCTATTGATTCTGATCAAAAGCACCGTGAAAAGAAAAGTAAAAAAACCTGTTCAAATTATGAGTTGGGAACCCAAACATTTAGCAAATGACACCGAATTACATTAGACACTCGAGCCATAATGCATTTTAGTCTATCAAATAATCATCCGGTCAAATGTTGCAATAGCTGCGATTGATTATCAACTTTACAATCCAAATGCAATCACTTAAATTTACTAAAACATGAATCTTGACTTCCTAATTTGAAAATCCGTTTGTAATTATCGTTATTCATAAAATAAGTATAAACCATAACAACGACAAACATATCTATACTAAACATAAAAGAAAAACAAAGGAATTGTCTTATTGTTTTTAATTTTATTGTTTGTCTTAAATTCAAAGGAATTTTACGTAAATTCAAAGCATGGGTATAATTTTTGAATTTCGATTAAATATCGATGTCGATCTATTTGCATCTTATTTAGAATACATTATCATGTTGCATTGTATCAGATATTACTCCAGTAGCCCAGACTAAGTCAGTATGCAACATTCGAGTGGACAAAGTTGCTCAACGGTTTTTGGTAGTTCTAACTGTCCTTTATCAGAAAAATTAACTGCCCTTCCGTGAATCGACGTCATGGGGGGTGCTAGGGCCACGCCCATTCTTCGCACGGTTAAGCGGCTGTAACTCCGGTTCCTTTTGGAGTTGAGAGCAAACGTTCCACCTCAAAATGACCGCAATGGGCACATTATGGCAGGCGGGTGATGGTTTTGAAGCCCTCAGACCTTCCGTTTTCGAGTTACAGTCAAAAAACTGATTTTTCGTCACCCGCGAACCAACGCAAGGTAAAAATCGTAACTTTCATTCCTTTTGGAGTTTGGCATGAACCAACCAGGTTAAAATAACCACTTTCATCTAATTATAGGGGATATATGATGGTTTTGAAGCCATACGACCTCCTATTTTGTAGAAAATGCACAAAAAAGAGATTTCAGTAGCTACGTAGCCACCGAACCTTATCAAAACTAATATGATTTTTTTCTTCTCCACCAACTCCAGGACGTAAGGTCCATCCGTTAGCAATGTTTACTAGCCCTTCAGATCATGTAGAATCGATGTAGCTTTATCAAGGCATCTGATCTTCATGGCAACAAGTCGATATTGACAACACCCTATTTTAAGGTCACGCGCAGTCTTGATATTTCATAACTTGGCTCAGGAAGGTCATACGACGTAGAGACTTTGTTTTGGGCACCAACGAAGCTCAAAGACCATGTTTGTATACTACTGGTTCCTAAGCATCCATGCTTTAAAATGCTCAGGAAGAGAGTTATGGGCGAAAAAATGATTTTTTGGGCATCAACTGAACATAGCAGAGTCAATTTTTGTATCTTGGCCCAGGAAAGTCGTTAGGAATTCGTTTTGGATGCAAATGAATTGTAATAGCCATGTTTATTGTTTATACAGTACGGCATGTTAATAAACATTTCTCAGCATGAGAGTTATGGGCAAAAAACTGATTTTTCTGGGCATCCACAGGGCAAAGTGGAGGCGATTATTGTACCTTTGCTTTGGGCGCAAACGGAGTGCAATGGTCATGTTTATTACAACATGCTAAACATATGCCCTCATATTATCAGCAAAAAAACTGATTTTTTGGCGTAGCATCTACCTATTGTACCCCATGACCGCTTCCAACGGGGACCCAAGTCCCAATTAGACTACCTGCTTCAGGCAGCCCGTGGTCCAATCCAGTATTGAGTTTGAGTTCGGTGTAGTGTTACCTGGAACTGGGGGTGGATCAGGAATGTTTCTTAAGAGGCTTCCAATTTTAGGATGATCAAGGCAAGAGGTAGGATGTCAGTCTTGATTTGAATGCTTCCTAGGATGGAGGACTTAATTGTCTTTTGGAACAGCATTCCAAAACCTCAGACCAAGGACGGCAAATGATTGTTCATACATCGATTTCGTGTCTTTGTGAGGGTTGTTGCCTTTTTATTAGGTGCTAGAAATTACTAAAATGTAACCCAAAAAAAACCAAAAAAAACCAAAAAAAACCAAAAAAAACCAAAAAAAACCTAGCCCAAGAATCGGAAAAGTAGGGTAGGGCTTGGTTTTTTTTGGGCTTCACCCCCCCCCAAGGTGCTGGGCATAGGAAATCTAAGGCAAAATGAATTTCGAATGACAAGCAGGGGTCTGGGGGCGGCAGCCCCCAGAAGCCAGACGTTCTGAGTAAATGAAATTGTCACCTCTTAAGGATTCTTACCCTAATTTTAGCAGAAATTTCAAGGTAACTAACACAAGACTCCTAACACGAGGTGAATTTGAGATGAAAAGCAGGGGTCTGGGGGCGGCAGCCCCCAGAAGCCAGACGTTCTGAGTATACAAAATTGTAACCTCATAGAGATTTTTACCCTAATTTTAGTCGAAATTTCAAGGGAAATTATGCAAGAAACCTAAAGAGGAATGAATTCCGAATGACAAGCAGGGGTCTGGGAGCGGCAGCCCCCAGAAGCTACACGTTCTGATTAGATGAAATTGTAACCTCATAGTGATTGTTACAAGAAACCTAAAACGGAATGAATTTCGAAGTCTTGCAATCTAAATAAGTTGAGCTTTACTGTCCTTTGCCAAAAATTTCCACCGAAATTATGAAATTTCCTCATTTTTCCTAAATTTCCACACAGATATCTGCTGGTCTGCTGCGGTTATTGGCGATGGGTTTATTCATGAAGATAAAACAGCAGCTTCCAAAATCCGAGTCAAGGGTGATCATAAAAGAAGAATCCTAGGTCGTTTCATTCAGCACACTGCCAGATCTTTCACATGTGCATTGCCCATTATCACATACCGCTCTTTACACGTTACCGCTCTTTACCTCTGGAGGGACATCAGACCAAGCCTCTTCAATCTTTCCTAGAAGGATATCAAATGATGTTGCATGTAAAAGCATGTTAGGTGGATTCCAGTTCCTTGATGGCTTAGATTCACACTTCCCAGTATATAGGACATCTAATGATGTACAGCAAGTAAAACTTTAATTTGGTCTTAAAAGAAGAAAAATGGCCATGTTTATATAGAAATTGTTAGAAATTCGTATGTAAAAGTATAAGCATGGCTATCTGGCTTCTTATAGTCTTAAAGACCAATACGAAGTCTCTACGAAGGCAACAACCCTAACGAAATCGCTGAACAATCACTCATTTGCCGTTCCTGGTCAGAGTTTGTGGAATGTTGTTCCAAAAGACAATTAAGTCCTCTATCCTTTGAGGCATTCAAATCAAGACTGACATCCCACCTCTTGCCTTGATCATCCTCAACTTGGAAGCCTCTTGAGAAACATTCCTGATCTAACTCCAGTTCCAGGCTACACTACACCGAACTCAAACTCAATAATAGATTGGACCACACGCTGCCTACAGCAGGTGGTCTAATTGGGACTTAGGTTCCCATTGGAAGCAGACAATGCGTACAATGGGTAGGTGCTATGCATCACTGGTGCCCAAAAATCAGTTTTTCGCCCATAACTCCCTTCCTGACCATTTTAGGGCATATGCTTGTTGTACATATTTAACAATATGACAATTGCACTCCGTTTGCGCCCAAAGCAAAGTCTCTACGATCTTCCTGGGCTAAGATATAATAATCGCCTCCGCTTTGCCCTGTGGATGCCCAGAAACATCAGTTTTTCGCCCATAACTCTCTTGCTGAAAAATGTTTATTAACATGCTGTACTGTATGAACATGGCTATTACAATTCATTTGCACCCAAAACGAATTCCTAACGACTTTCCTGGGCCAAGGTACAAAAATCGACTCTGCTATGTTCAGTTGATGCCCAAAAAATCATTTTTTCGCCCATAACTCTCTTCCTGAGCATTTTAAAGCATGCATGCTAAGGAACCAGTAGTATACAAACATGGTCTTTGAGCTTCGTTGGTGCCCAAAACAAAGTCTCTACGTCGTATGACCTTCCTGAGCCAAGTTATGAAATATCAAGACTGCGCGTGACCTTAAAAAAGGGCGTGGTCAATATCGACTTGTTGCCATGAAGATCAGATGCCTTGATAAAGCTACATCGATTCTACATGATCTGAAGGGCTAGTAAACATTGCTAACGGATGGACCTTAAGTCCTGGAGTAGGTGGAGAAGAAAAAAATCATATTAGTTTTGATAAGGTTCTGTGGCTACGTAACTACTGAAATCTCTATTTTTGTGCATTTTATACAAAATAGGAGGTCGTATGGCTTCAAAACCATCATATATCCCCTATAATTAGATGAAAGTGGTTATTTTAACCTGGTTGGTTCATGCCAAACTCCAAAAGGAATGAAAGTTACGATTTTTACCTGCGTTGGTTCAAGGGTGACGAAAATCAGTTTTTTGACTGTAACTCGAAAACGGAAGGTCTGAGGGCTTCAGAACCATCACCCGCCTGCCATAATATGCCCATTGCGGTCATTTTGAGGTGGAACGTTTGCTCTCAACTCCCAAAGGAACCGGAGTTACAGCCGCTTAACCGTGCGAAAAATGGGCGTGGCCCTAGCACCCCCCATGACGTCGATTCACGGAAGGGCAGTTAATTTTTCTGATAAAGGACAGTTAGAACTACCAAAAACCGTTGAGCAACTTTGTCCACTCGAATGTTGCATACTGACTTAGTCTGGGCTACTCTAGTATATTCTTGAGAGGCTTTTTTATTTTCAATTTTGTAGATCTTAATTCATAAACCTCACAGCAATTCCTCCAATCGAGTATTCAAACATTAAACAAAGCATTCAGAAACCATCACCTCAGAAACGGAGAACGGTTTTTTGAAGTCTAAAGTACTTATCAATAGTTCATTAGTTCATGAGACTAATTAGGCGAAGTACTGATTCAAGTCCAAAGTTCTCAATAGTTCATGAGACTCACCATTAAGCAAGGTACTGATACAAGTCTTTATGCTCCTCGTTCCTCTCAAGATACTGCTTGTCGATGAGAATCTCAATCACCTTCTTAATCATACTCACACTCGGGGTGAAACGTTCCTTCGACAGCTGGATGACCTGACAAAAAGGAGAAAGGGGATGAAATTAAGTGGATTTAATTACAGGTAAAATTGATTGGTTGGATAATGATAGTATTAACTTATTTTCAAAACAAATTATACACTCTTTAGTCTACACTAAATATTAGATGAATAGATGTCAATTAACCCTTTTTTTTTTTTTCTGTGATAGGCTTGCTTAAGTGTGATAGGCTTGACAGAATGTGACAGGCTTACTTAGGGTGTGATGAGGCTTACTTAGAGTGTGACAGAAACTTACTTAGGAGGTGTTGATGGGATTGGGTGAGGCTTGGGAGTGTGAGGCTTACTGGGTGTGACAGGAGTCAGTGGGCTTACCAGTGTGATAGGCTTACTTAGGGTGTGATGGGCTTACTTAGGAGTGTGAGAGGCTTACTTAGGTGTGATAGGCTTACACTTAGGAGTGTGACAGGCTTGCCAAAGTGTGATAGGCTTATAGGAGTGTGATAGGCTTACTTAGGAGTGTGATGATTCACTAGAACAATGTGACTTGCCAGGAGTGTGAGATTACTTAGGAGTTTGAGGCTTACTTACAAGGTGTGAGAGCTTACCAAGAGTGTGATAAAACACTAAGGTGTTGATGAGCTGCAGGTGTGATGACTTACTTAGGAGTGTGATGGGCTTACCAGGTGTGATAACGCAGGTGTGACAGGCTTACACCAAAGTTAATGAATCACCAATGGTGCCCTTCAAATAAGTATTTATCCGGCTCAATTACAGACTGCATCTATCCACTCATAACCCCTATCCACTCATACCCACTATCCTCACTTCTCTCAGCCTTACTCACTCATATACCTATCCATAACCCACCCTATCCACTCATAACCCCTATCCACTCATAACACCTTTCCACTCATAACCCACCTATCCTCCTAACTGCTATCCACTCATAACCCACCCCTATCCACTCATAACCCACCCCTTTCCACTCATAACCCACCCCTTCCCCTCATAACCCACCCCTTTCCACCCATAACTCACCTCTATCCACTCATAACCCACCCCTTTCCGCTCATAACCCACCTCTTCCACTCATAACCCACCCCTATCCACTCTTAACCCACCCCTTTCCACTCATAACCCACCCTCCACTTCCACCATAACCCACCCCTATCCACTCATAACCCACCCCTATCCACCTCCACTCATAACCCACCCCTATCCACTCATAACCCACCCCTATCCACTCATAACCCACCCCTATCCACTCATAACCCACCCCTATCCACTCATAACCCACCCCTATCCACTCATAACCCACCCCTATCCACTCATAACCCACCCCTATCCACTCATAACCCACCCCTATCCACCATAACCCACCCCTATCCACTCATAACCCACCCCTATCCACTCATAACCCACCCCTATCCACTCATAACCCACCCCTTTCCACTCATAACCCACCCCTACTCATAACCCACCCCTATCCACTCATAACCCACCCTTTCCACTCATAACCCACCCCTATCCACTCATAAACCCCTATCCACTCATAACCCACCCCTATCCACTCATAACCCACCCCTATCCACTCATAACCCACCCCTTTCCACTCATTACCCACCCCTATCCACTCATAACCCATCCCTATCCACTCATAACCCACCCCTATCCACTCATAACCCACCGTCCACCCTTTCCACTCATATCCCACCCCTATCCACTCATAACCCACCCCTTTCCACTCATAACCCACCCCTTTCCACTCATCCCATCCACTCTGCCCACCCCTTTCCACCCATAACCCACCCCTATCCACTCATAACCCACCCCTATCCACTCATAACCCACCCCTATCCACTCATAACCCACCCCTATCCACTCATAACCCACCCCATCCCCTATCCACCCCTATCCACTATAACCCCCCCTATAACCCACCCCTATCCACTCATAACCCACCCCTATCCACTCATAACCCACCCCTATCCACTCATAACCCACCCCTATCCACTCATAACCCACCCCTATCCACTCATAACCCACCCCTATCCACTCATAACCCACCCCTATCCACTCATAACCCACCCTATGCTCCTCAAGCGACCTTTTCCCTATCTTTTTGAGCAATTCCCTTATTTTTAAGCATTATCACAACTTTTGGACCTTTTCCCATTTTTAAGGGAATCCCTCATTTGTGCATACGGCCCAATAGGTATGCAATGCTAGCACTATCGCCATAAAGGCCTAGGATGATATTGATAATGATATGGACGTAAAATGTTTTTCGACAGTCTTGCTATATATAGTTCTATTGAGTTTTATTTACCGTTACAATTTGGGATTCTTATTTCTACTCCAGTAGCCCAGGCAAAGTCAGTATGCAACATTCGAGTGGACAAAGTTGCTCAACGGTTTTTGGTACTTCCAACTGTGCTTTATCGAAAAAATTCACTGCCCTTTCGTGAATCGACGTCATGGGTGGTGCTACGGCCACGCCCATTTTTCGCATGGTTAAACGGCTGTAACTCCGGTTCCTTTTGGAGTTGGGAGCAAATGTTCCACCTTAAAATGACCGCAATGACCCAATTCTAGAAAAATCGGAGTTTTTCGGTGGAAAAACAAAGATTTTACTTTGGAGAGCATCGTCTAAGTGTTTTGGTAAATTATTTGGTGAATTATTTTCACTTTCAGGTCAGTGAAGCAGACCTGATGATTTTCCTACAACAATCAGGCTTCCATCCAGGTATTTTCTAGTAGGTATACGAGAAATAACTATAATAGTGAAGGGTGCTACTTTTTACCTCATAACTTTATTAATATCGACCTCTGATCTTCCTCTATCATGATCATATTATACATTCTTCTCCGGTATAGTTATACTGCAACTGATTACTTCTTTGAGCTTTTGAGGCACAATTAGTATTTGAATCTTCCATTCCTTCAGAAGACGTGAAGATTATCAGGGATATAAACGGACGGAGTAGGGGCTACGGTTTCCTGGATTTGGAGAGGACAGAGCAGGGGAGAAGGGAGGCGGCTGCGCTTCTCAGTATGGTAGGTTTTCTAGTGTCTGCCTATGTCATAGATTCTTGGCTAGAGTTTGGAAAGCTCAATAGATTGAATTGGAAACATTAATTTTAATTGTCATTTTAAACATTAAAATTAATTGTCCGTCAATCACGTTGGACATTCGCTCAATACTCCCCTTATACTCTCAAATTCAATACTCAACTTATCAAATTTGTAGACAGTACCTTGAAACGTCTTCTTCCATTTCAGGCAAGGCTGTGGTATTGTTGCAGTTGGAACCCCAGCACCAGTTTCTACATGGTGTTTCGGAGCGCATACCGCAGACCACACGAGGCAGAAGTTCAGATCCTCAAGACCATCTCCACCAGCGACGTGTTCAGTAGCACATCTCAGGAGGTCCTTCTGTAAGTGTGTGGACTGTGAAATTAAAGTATGATCAACAACATGGTCACTATAGTCAGAAAATAGTATGGTGGAATTAATCACCTTTTTGTCACTGTTAGAGCGTTTTGAACGCAAAAAAACGCACGGAGCGTGAAATAAATTGGCTTATACCAAATCTTAATTTCCAGAATTAAGGAGGAAGATGCAGCCAAGAAGCGAAGTGAAGAGGTCCGTTCTATCGTTACTCAAACTGTGGATATCCCCTTGAGTTCTGCACAGCCACCTCCTGTGCCAGGGGTTCCGGTCAGTTTACAATACCCCTACGTTTACCTCCCACCTTACATGGTATACGAGGCTGCACCCGGCCTCTTCTGGTATGGAAGGTGAAACGGACCCTTTGATAAGATATGGGATGAAAGGAACTCCAATTTAAGATAACTTATTATACTTTTATTTTTAATCCTTTTTTTGATGATTTTGAAATTAATCAGAAACACTTTTAGAACGGATAGCGAAAGTTTTTCTATCCGTATTTATCTGCAATAGTAAAAATCTTGCCAGTTCTGCTAGTGCTATTATCTCGTCAAAGTCAACTCAAATTCCTTTCAATGTAGCTTTCCCTTTGAAACTTTTCCCTTAAATTAGAAATAAAATACGCGTTTTTCTACCGAAATTTTCGTAAAGATATTAAAAAAAGCCGACGTCACATTTGGAAATTTACACCCCCATTCTCTCTAAACTTTTACTTATATAGCTAATTATCTAATACTAGCAGGCCCGTTGAGCCTGCAAATACACAGCTCATTCGGCGCTGCTACGCAGCACCTCTTTCGCAAATTTGAAAAACTGTAACTCAAATTTATTGAATACTTTTTACCGCATCAAAAAACTCCAATCAAGTCAAAAGTTACGAAGCAACGAAATTAAAACAGCATTAAACAGAAATGAATACACGCAGGACCAAATAATAAGCTATCAAAAGTTTATGAAGGAGCAGAATTTACCATTATTGGGGGGAGTTTCACTGTCCCAATTGTCCCAATTGTCCCTGTCCCAATTTACTTTTTTTTGAGTTTGGGACTGGTTTTTGGGACAATTGGGACAACTGGGACATTTGGGACAATTGGGACAACCGAAAATTTGAAAAAATCAGTCATATATTATTTTAACATTGATCAATGTTTCTCTATCAATGAAATAAAAGTCATATTCATACTACTATGCTAATAAGTACAAGTTTTCGTTGTGTGCCGCTATGTAACAAGCTGTGGGACAAAAAACACTAAACTGCCACTCAAAAACGCAATCATTTGAACCCCAGTTGTCTCTGTCACTTTTGTTCGAATTGTCCCAATTGTCCCAAATGTCCCATTTGTCCCAAATGTCCCATTTCTCCCAGTCCGTATTCACTTTTTTGAGTCCCATTTGTTCCATTTTCTCTGTCCCATTTGTCCCAATTGTCCCATTTGTCTCAAATGTCCCAATTGTCCCAGTCCAAATTCACTTTTTTGAGCCCCATTTGTTCCATTTTGTCTGTCCCATTTGTCCCAATTGTCCCATTTGTCCCAAATGTCCCATTTGTCCCAATTGTCCCTGTCCCAATCCACTTTTTCTTGAGTTTGGGACAATTGGGACAGTGACACCCCCCCCATTATTCGTTGGTAATTATTCATATATTATTCGTTGGTAACGTTTAGTAATGCTGGACCGTGCAAGTTTTGATCATTATAATTTGCTCTTGTATGATGAATTTAAATCTGAAAATTAAAACCGAGTATCGTACTCATACTGAACGTTGAATTAAGAATTGATTCACGCCAAGAGCAGAATTCCAAAATCGCAATGTTCTATGCCCAAATTCGATTCAATTAGATTTTGATTTTGTTCAATCTTAAATTGCTCTAAATTCACATTTTCCGTAACCATCAACTCAGCATTGATTTAAATCGACCGACGTCTAGTCTGTCACAGATTTATGAAGAGATGCTATCGGAAATAGCCTCCACGATGCCAGCCATACCCGTTCTCTATTTCCAGATATTTAATTTCAAATGAAAAACAGTAAACAGACCGTTCTTTCAAACGCTAAACCGCAGCAATCAAAAACGTATCAAAAAGCACTCGCATAGAACTGATCATAATCTGCACGTGCAGAATATCTGTATCCATAGCAACGGCGCGACTTAGCCCAGCTTAGCCTTCGTTTCTCTTGATAATTTCTATTGGCAAACTCAAATTTAAACTGTGCGCCCGCACAGACAAACATAATTCACGTGCGCTTACGAAATTATATATAAGACTAGCAGGCCCGTTGGGGCAGTGGGGCTGCAAAAACGCATCTCACTCGGCGCTGCTACACAGCACCTCTTTTGAACAAGAATTGCGCCTACCGGCACATTTCTTGTACCTGTTGTTTCCGTATGTAGGCGCTTAATTTCCTGTTCCCTGGGGCTGGTATTAAAACATGCCGTCATTTGATCGACGACCGTTGTCCGACTTATTTACTGACATGTTGAGTTTAAGATAAAGCATAAGAGTGACCTTCCAAATCATGATACAATCGCGCTTCTTCTATCAAATTAGTGTCACAATTACGCAATACTAACATCATTGAATCAATTTTATAAATATTCCTCATTATGCAGGCTCTCCTACGTACAAGTTTGAATTAACGCGCGCAGATAAAATATCACGTGGGCGATTTCGTTCCACGTGCCAAATGTTCGCGCGCGCGTTCCCGCCATTTCGTAGAACTCTGAAGATTCGTTTGGTTGCGCGCTGTTCAGAGTTTCATAACTATGATCACCATTTTCGTTACGCGTTACGTTTCTTATTTGCTGCGTTGCAGATATCAAACCGTTGCAATGTTCGCTATTATTTTACCCCGCCTTGATTGATTTTCAAGATTGAGATACACAGTTATATGATTACTGGCCAAGATCAAGATGAAAGATTCAGATATATGATCAATCATGAACCAAGACAAGCTCTCATGTCTTTCTTTCCTCTCGTCAATTCTTTAGATCATTCATAACACTGCCCATTGTAATTTGCCAGAATTGCCCGCTACTAATAAAGAAGGCCAAATGACTATCTGATTCAGTGATTAAAATCCTATAAATTATTTGATTAATTCCCTGACAATTGATAAAGGTTTGATTTTATGATTAAAGAATTGAACTTCAATTTTTGAGAAAGAATTACTTTCAACTTTTCAACATCAGAATGAACAGAGCATTGAACTCAAATATTTACAACACTGTTAGCTAGCTGCAGCCCAAAATGCAAAGGATGGCACTACACCAAGCTACTCTGACGCGAGTGATATTATAAAGGAGCAGTTTGATGCATGAAAATGTACCAACCACCACCACCACCACCACCACCACGACGACACACCACCACCTATTTCAGATTTAACAGTACGCATAAAGGTAGTATACACACAACCCCCACAAAACACGATCTCTGCTAACCTTTTCTCAATGCCTTTTTGTAAAACAAAAACGCGATTGGGAACAGGAAAAAATTTTCAACGCTTCCATTCATTGGATATTTTTTACCAATTTACCGCAGCAAAAAATTTCAAACAAATTTAGAACAAAAGTTATGAGCAATTTTATGAAGGAGCAGGGTGAAAAGTAGTCCTTTGGTTAATCTTAGTCGTGCTAAATCATCTGAGTTTTCGTCCGTTTTTATTGCAAGATGATTTTGATTCTGACATTTTTTCTCCTACTGACATTGGACAATTTTGTTTTTTCCATTGATCCAGGCGAGGACCCGGGACCGGTCTCCGTGATCTGCTTTACACCTATGTTCGACTCGATTAAAACCTTTTGAAAACCTTGAAATGCCCTTAAGCGTCAATTTCATAACTACAGTTATCACCGACTCAGCTTCAATTATAATAGACCAATCTCTGCCTAAGCTTTGTTAAATCAATGCATCTGCATTATCCTCAGTTATTCAAGTTATGCCCATTCTCCATCTTGAGATCTAGAATTTGAAGCAAAGAAAACGTCAAAAATTTTCAAAAACTACAGCACAGTATTTAACAGTAGTAGCGTAATTGAAAGCACTCGCATAGAACTGATCATAATCTGCACGTGCAAAAATTGGTTTCCATAGCAACGGTACCATTATGCGCATCTTAGCCTTCGTTTTCCTTGATATTTTCTTGGCAAGCTCAAATTTAAACTGTGCGCCCGCACAGACAAACATAATTCACGTGCCATCTCCAAATTATATTGCTCCAAATTACATTGCTCACTCGGCTCAGACTAAGCGCAAAATCAGATTCATAATTTTACGCCGCGCATTTTGTCTTGTAAGTTCGTAACTATATCTGAAATAACTTTGCGACGCGCGCAGAGTTTCTGCGTTGCGCGCGCGCGCAAGATTAAAATGTGTGCGCGCGTCGTGTTTTGTTAGTTCAACAATTTTATTTTCCCTTACGTTTATGTGAAGTGTTCTGAATCGAAATTCGTGAACTTCTCATTAATTTTGAAACACGCCGAGACGTAGGAATATCGTTCGATGCGAATTTATTTCATCGGTTGAACTTTACTGCTTAGATAGTTTTTATAATAACTTCCTACTTTCCAAAACTTCCAATAACTGTCGTCCAAAATATTCCTACATGCCTCATGAACTAAAAATTTAAAACCATCAACATTTAAAAGCAACATCTCGACAGCTTAAATCACTAACGTAATAGTAGCACTACTTTACGAACTACTTTATGTTGCACGTGCGCAAATATCCAACTCCATAGCAACAACACCTCATTTCTTCCGTTTGCATTCGTTTTCCTTGATATTTTCTTGGCAAGCTCAAATTTAAACTGTGCGCCCGCACAGACATAATTCACGTGCCATCTCCAAATCTTATATATAATTTGGTAAGAGCACGTGAATAATGTCTGTTTGTGCGGGCGCACAGTTTAAATTTGAGCTTGCCAAGAAAATATCAACTTATCAAGAGAAACGAACGGGGAAAATGTGCTTATTGGTGCCGTTGCCGTGGTTACTGAAAACTGCACGTGCAGGTTATGGTCAGTTGTCTGCGAGTGCTTTCTGATGCGTTGCTAACTGCTGCGTCGTGGTTTTTGTTAATTTTACGTCTTCTACATCTTAAATTATTAAAGATCTGAAGATAGAGAATGGGTATGGCTAGCATCGGGGAGGCTATAGGCGATAGAATTCCCTTTATGGATCAGTGGCAATGGTCGGACAATTTATTAAATCGATGATTAAAATGATTTCAACTAAATAATGTAAATCGAGCAATTATTGAAAGAAATTTAAGATTAACCAAAGCAAAATCAAATTGAGCAAATTGGGCATGGCATATATTATTGCGAATTTGGGAATCTTGGCGTAAATCAATGCGCAATTCAACGTTCAGTATGCATGTACGGTTCTCAGATCGCAGTTAAATTATCTTTGTCATACGATTGCAATAAGACAAAACTGGCATCACTAAAAGTGACAAACGGATTATTGTAAATTTTGCTCCTTCATAAACTTTTTCATATTTCAAAAGTTGCAGCTGGCGTGAATGTTTTAATTGTTTCAATTCTTCAATGCGGTAAGAATAGAAAAATTGTCTTGATAACTTGAATTGCAATTTTGGAATTCTGCGAGGGAGGCGGGGCGTAGCCCCGCCGAGTGAGCTACGTTTTAGCAGGCCCAACGGGCCTGCTAGTTATATATAAGATTGCTACTATTAGTAGTAATAGTAATTTATAGCTATCAGTACTTCAGTATAGCTATCAGTATAGCTCATTTTATACTATCAATATCAAATCCAATTCTTTATTCAAACAAAATTTGACAGCATATTTTCCTTATTTCCTTAAATTAATTGTTTTTTCTGCGTCGAACTCGTACTCCAGTAGCCCAGACTTAGTCAGTATGCAACATTCGAGTGGACAAAGTTGCTCAACGGTTTTTGGTAGTTCTAACTGTCCTTTATCAGAAAAATTAACTGCCCTTCCGTGAATCGACGTCATGGGGGGTGCTAGGGCCACGCCCATTTTTCGCACGGTTAAGCGGCTGTAACTCCGGTTCCTTTTGGAGTTGGGAGCAAACGTACCACCTTAAAATGACCGCAATGGGCACATTATGGCAGGCGGATGATGGTTCTGAAGCCCTCAGACCTTCCGTTTTCGAGTTACAGTCAAAAAACTGATTTTTCGTCACCCGCAAACCAACGCAAGGTAAAAATCGTAACTTTCATTCCTTTTGGAGTTTGGCATGAACCAACCAGGTTAAAATAACCACTATCACCTAATTATGGGGGATATATGATGGCTTTGCCATACGACCTTCTATTTTGTAGAAAATGCACAAAAATAGAGATTTCAGTAGCTACATAGCCACTGAACCTTATCAAAACTAATATGATTTTTCTCTTCTCCGCCTACTCCAGGACTTAAGGTCCATCCGTTAGCAATATTTACTAGCCCTTCAGATCATGTGGAATCGATGTAGCTTTATCAAGGCATCTGATCTTCATGGCAACAAGTAAATATCGACCACGCCCTTTTTAAGGTCACACGCAGTCTTGATATTTCATAACTTGGCTCAGGAAGGTCATAGGACGTAGAGACTTTGTTTTGGGCACCAACGAAGCTCAAAGACCATATTTGTATCCTACTGGTTCCTTAGCATATGTTTTAAAATGCTCAGGAAGAGAGTTATGGGCGAAAAAATGATTTTTGGGCATCAGCTGAACATAGCAGAGTCGATTTTTGTATCTTGGCCCAGGAAAGTCGTTAGGAATTCGTTTTGGATGGAAATGAATTGTGATAGCCATGTTTATACAGTACAGCATGTTAATAAACATTTTTCAGCAAGAGAGTTATGGACGAAAAACTGATTTTTCTGGGCATCCATAGGGCAAAGCGGAGGCGATTATTGTACCTTTGCTTTGGGCGCAAACGGAGTGCAATGGTCATCTTTATTACAACATGCTAAACATATGCTCTAATATTATCAGGAAGGGAGTAATTACGAGCAAAAAACTGATTTTTTGGCGTAGCATCTACCTATTGCACCCCATGACCGCTTCCAATGGGGACCCAAGTCCCAATTAGACTGCCTGCTGCAGGCAGCCCAATCTAGTATTGACTTATTGAGTTTGAGTTCGGTGTAGTGTAACCTGGAACTGGGGGTAGATCAGGAATGTTTCTTAAGAGGCTTCCAATTTTAGGATGATCAAGGCAAGAGGTGGGATGTCAGTCTTGATTTGAATGCTTCCTAGGATGGTGGACTTAATTGTCTTTTGGAACAGCATTCCACAACCTCAGACCTAGCACGGCAAATGAGTGATCGTACATCGATTTCGTGAGGGTTGTTGCCTTTTCATTCATTGGGGTACTTTAAAACAGCAGCTTCCAAAATCCAAGTCAAGGGTGATCATAGAAGAAGAATCCTAGGTCGTTTCAATCAGCACACTGCCAGATCTTTCACAAGTGCATTGCTCATTATCACGTAACGCTCTCTACGCCTCTGGAGGGACATCAGACCAAGCCTCTTCAATCTTTCCTAGAAGGATATAAAATGATGTTGCATGTAAAAGCATGTAAGGTAGATTCCAGTTTCTTGATGGCTTAGATTCACACTTCCCAGTATATAGGACATCCAATGATGTACAGCATGTAAAACTTTGATTTGGTCTTAAAAGAAGAACAATGGTCATGTTTATTATATAGACTTATAGAAATTGTTCAGAAATTCGTATGTAAAACTGTAAAAGTATAAGCATGGCTATCGGGCTTCTTATAGTCTTAAAGACCAATACGAAGTCTCTACAAAGGCAACAACCCTAACGAAATTGCTGAACAATCACTCATTTGCCGTTCATGGTCAGAGTTTGTGGAATGTTGTTCCAAAAGACAATTAAGTTCCCTATCCTTTGAGGCATTCAAATCAAGACTGACATCCCACCTCTTGCCTTGATCATCCTCACCTTGGAAGCCTCTTGAGAAACATTCCTGATCTAACTCCAGTTCCAGGCTACACTACACTGAACTCAAACTCAATAATAGATTGGACCACGGGCTGCCTACAGCAGGTGGTCTAATTGGGACTTGGGTCCCCATTGGAAGCGGACAATGGGTACAATGGGTAGGTGCTATGCATCACAGGTGCCCAAAAATCAGTTTTTCGCCCATAACTCCCTTCCTGACCATTTTAGGGCATATGCTTGTTGTACATAAAACTATATGACAATTGCACTCCGTTTGCGCCCAAAGCAAAGTCTCTACGATCTTCCTGGGCTAAGGTACAATAATTGCCTCCGCTTTGCCCTGTGGATACCCAGAAAAATCAGTTTTTCGCCCATAACTCTCTTGCTGAAAAATGTTTATTAACATGCTGTACTGTATAAACATGGCTATCACAATTCATTTCCATCCAAAACGAATTCCTAACGACTTTCCTGGGCCAAGATACAAAAATCAACTCTGCTATGTTCAGCTGATGCCCAAAAAATCTTTTTTTCGCCCATAACTCTCTTCCTGAGCATTTTAAAGCATAATAAGTAGTATACTAGTATACAAACATGGTCTTTGAGCTTCGTTGGAGCCCAAAACAAAGTTTTTACGTCGTATGACCTTCCTGAGGCTAGTTATGAAATATATAACTGTGTATGACCTTAAAAAAGGGTGTGGTCAATATCGACTTGTTGCCATAAAGATCAGATGCCTTGATAAAGGGCAAATGTAAAGTATAGCGCAAGGCTTAACTGAGCGCAAATGAGCACAATTGAGCACATATGATTGCTAACGAGCGCTAATGAGCGCAAAATTTTGCGCTCGTTAGCGCTCATTACCGCCCATTAGCGCTCTAGAGCCTCGAAAATAACTGAGCGCAAATGAGCGCAAAATTTTGCGCTCATATATGCTCGTCATCGCTCATATGTGCTCATTAACGCTCGTTAGCGCCCATTTTGCGCCCACTTTGCGCCCATTTTGCGCTCAGAGCGCTAACGAGCGCAAAATTTACAGAATTTGAAAATGAGCGCTAACGAGCGCTAACGAGCGCAAATTTTTGCATTTTGCGCTCAGTTTTACTGAGCGCAAATTATTTTGCGCTCATTTGCGCTCATATGCGCTCAGAACAACTGAGCGCAAATTTTCAATTTTGCGCTCAGTTGTGCTGAGCGCAAATAATTTCAATTTTGCGCTCAGTTGCGCTCAATTCCGCTCAGCTGCGCTCAGTTGTAGCTATTTTACAAAAAATAAAACTTTCTTATACTCATTTGCGCTCAGTTGCGCTTAAGTGCGCTCATTAGCGCTCAATTGTGCTCATTAGCGCTCAATTGCGCTCATTAGCGCTCAATTGCGCTCATTAGCGCTCATTAGCGCTCAATTGCGCTCATTAGCGCTTAATTGCGCTCATTAGCGCTCAATTGCGCTCATTTGCGCCCAGTTATTAGAGACTTACGTTCCTGAGCCGGAATAGGTGTCAGGTGCTGGCAGCTGGCTTGCGGAGCTCACATGCCACGAAGCATCGAATCAGGGATTCAGGGGTTTAAATTATACATTCACATTCTTTGCTTCCTCGAAACGTCAAAGAACTTATGCAATTGCAAGAGGTTTAGAAAGCAGAGTTAGGCAATCACATAACGAATTGCGGCTCACAGTGCCAAGTGCAGGCTATTCGTTTTCTGCAGTGGTTGCTTTGAAATTTTTACAATGTCGATTGATGCATGACACGTGACTATCCAGTGCCGATAACGGCAGTTGGGTATAGATTCATATTCATATTTATTATTTTTAATGCGCGGCACTAACTTCAAATATCCCAATTTGTCTGAATGTCTGGCGTTGCCTTCCCCTAACCAGGGCGTCGCAAAACCAGGGTCCTGGTTAGCAGGTTAGGCAAGGCGTTGCCAGTCCCCTTGTCGGCCGTAGACAGACCCTCGGCATCACGAGAATTCAGCGTCGGTCGCTGATTCTCATATCACCCTTACCCTAAACCTAACAAATCATGGCCCTAATCATGATCCTAACCCTGGCCTTCCCCAAACCAGTAACCAGGGGCGTCGCTAAGTCGCTTGCCACGCACGCTGTGCGCAAAACCAGAGTCCTGGTTTTGGTTAGGGCAACCCTGGCCTTTAAAGCGTTGGATGGCAGATGCGCTTAATTAATAACTATATTTTTCCGAGTGACGTGTTTGTCATAGATGATGAAGGCGCGGGTGCTCTAATTATATTTGTCAGACGTTGTGTCGTTGTCTGACCGAAGGCGAAGGGTCAGACAACGTCTGACAAAATTATATGGGACACTAATTTGGAGGCAAATTTGGAGGGTCGTGTTGTCAATACAACGGACGTTATCGGACAAGGTCGTTGCCCATCTATTTATTCTGACTGGGTTGCTAACTGGTCAAATGCAAAATGGCGAAAGCGCAATTAATGTGACCATCCGTCAAACTCAAATAGTCAAATGTGGAACGTTGCGGGTATAAGATGCGATGCGCTTAATTTTAATTTTATTTTCTGGGTCACACGTATTACTCATGGAATTAGATAATGAAGGCTTCTGTTTCCCCAAAACCAGGTACGTCTCCCATGTAAACGGGAGCCTTCATTATCTATGACAATGACGTCACTCAGAAAAATATAATGAAGCGCATCTAGCGCTTTAAGTTTAAAGGATAGGGTTAGGGTTTTGGTTAGGGTCAGGATTTGTTAGGTTTAGGGTAAGGATTAAGGTTAGGGTTTTGGTTAGGGTCACGGTTAGGTTTAGGATACAGAAAAATTGACCTTTAGATCTGTGACGTCACTCAGCCCCGTTTACATGGGAGAGATACCCAAAACCAGGGGCGTCACGCCGCGCACTCTTTGCACAAAACCAGGGTCATGGTTAGGGCAAGCTCCCGTTTATAATTTTAAATTTATGGAGACTAGCCCATATTCAGTTTGGTCTAGTCTCCCATATAAACGGGAGCCATCCAGTCAGAAGAAATGGACGGGCAACGCGAACGTCCGTCGAGGCGCTTGCACTTGCAGTTGCCCTAACCATGACCTTGTCTCTATCTATCAGTATCGATGAAAGACTCAAAGACCCTTCTGAGCGACGCGCCGCGCACCGCTCAGTCAGCGGCTGCATCAGCGGGTCTGCACGTCTGGTATCACCTAGATGAATTTCACCCATCCCTAGCGCGCAACACTCGGAAATTTGGAGGGTCGTGTTGCAGAAAAAAAATGGCGCGCGGCGGAGGGTAAAATCCTATCACCAGGCAACCAATACCAATACCATGACCCTGGTTTTGGGTCAGTCTCCCATATAAACGGGAGCCTTCATTATCTATAACAATGACGTCACTCAGAAAAATATAATTAAGCGCACC
Source organism: Beroe forskalii (assembly GCA_011033025.1). Classification (NCBI taxonomy): domain Eukaryota; kingdom Metazoa; phylum Ctenophora; class Nuda; order Beroida; family Beroidae; genus Beroe; species Beroe forskalii. Next base: position 1,222,909 of record WFMF01000009.1, on the reverse strand, counting down.
TAGCGCTTTAAGGACTAGGGTTAGGGTCAGGATTAGGGTCAGGATTTGTTAGGGTTAGGGTTAGGATTAAGGTTAGGGTTTTGGTTAGGGCCATGGTTAGGTTTAGGATACAGAAAAATTGACGTTTAGATCTGTGACGTCACTCAGAGCCGTTTATATGGGAGACATACCTGGTTTTGTGCAAAGAATGCGCGGCGCGACGCCCCTGGTTAGAGTAAACGGAAGCCTTCAAGTTCATAATCTATGACGTCACCCAGAAAATATGATTAAGCGCATCGCATCTAGCGCTTTGAGTTTGAAGATAAGGGGTCAGGGCAGCAGGGCTACCCAGCTCCGCCGCACGCACATTTTTTGCAACACGACTCGTAGGAAACTACTTCGAACCTGTGGTCTACTACGAACCTGTGGTCGGCACTGGATTAGTATATAGTCACATGACATGACATTGTTCATGTTGCCTAGCAACCACGGCAGAGAAGGGTAGTCTGCACTGTGAGCCGCGACTTTTTATTGTGAAACTGATTCAGATTGCCTTCAGCCTTGCTCAATAACAATGCTCGGCTTTCATATTTATATGCCCATGCTTGCAAACATCTGTGACGTGTGCAGTTCTCTGTTCGCACGTGAAACAACAAGCAAGACCTATGTTTCGACGGTTCGTGACTTGTGAGCTACACCCTTCACGCAATGTGCTAGTACAAGACACCTATGCCGGCTCAGAAACTTAAGCCTCTAATAACTGGGCGCAAATGAGCGCTTCCGAGCGCAAATGAACGCATTCGAGCGCAAATGAGCGCTTCCGAGCGCAAATGAGCGCTTCCGAGCGCAAATAAGCGCTTCCGAGCGCAAATGAGCGCTTTCGAGTGCAAATGGGCGCAAAATTTTTGCGCTCGTTAGCGCTCATTTGCGCTTAGAAAGGCTGAGCGCAAAATGGGCGCAAAATGGGCGCAAAATTGCTGAGGTGTGGTGAAACTGAGCGCAATTGAGCGCAAATCGGCACTAAGCGCAACTGAGCGCAACTGAGCGCTAACGGGCGCTTATGGGCGCTAATGAGCGCTAATGAGCGCTAATGAGCGCAAAATTGCGCTCAGTATGGCTGAGCGCAAATGAGCGCATCTGAGCGCAAAAAAAGACATTTTTCCAGGGATCATTTTGCGCTCGTTAGCGCTCTGAGCGCAAAATGGGCGCAAAGTGGGCGCAAAATGGACGCTAACGAGCGTTAATGAGCACATATGAGCGATGACGAGCACGTATGAGCGCAAAATTTTGCGCTCATTTGCGCTCAGTCATTTTCGAGGCTCCGGAGCGCAAATGAGCGCTAACGAGCGCTAACGAGCGCAAAATTTCCCTAATTTGAGCGCTAACGAGCGCTAACGAGCGCAAATGAGCGCAAATTTGCGCTCAGTTAAGCCTTGCGCAGAACTTTACATTTGCCTGATAAAGCTACATCGATTCTACATGATCTGAAGGGCTAGTAAATATTGCTAACGGATGGACCTTAAGTCCTGGAGTAGGCGGAGAAGAGAAAAATCATAGTAAAATTTTTTTAATATTAGTTTTGATAAGGTTCGGTGGCTATGTAGCTACTGAAATCTCTATTTTTGTGCATTTTCTACAAAATAGAAGGTCGTATGGCTTCAAAGCCATCTTATATCCCCCATAATTAGGTGCTAGTGATTATTTTAACCTTGTTGGTTCATGCCAAACTCCAAAAGGAATGAAAGTTACGATTTTTACCTTGCGTTGGTTCGCAGGTGACGAAAATCAGTTTTTTGACTGTAACTCGAAAACGGAAGGTCTGAGGGCTTCAGAACCATCATCCGCCTGCCATAATGTGCCCATTGCGGTCATTTTAAGGTGGTATGTACGGTGTTCTAAAAGGGCCAAATTGAAAATAGTCATATGGAATATTTACTATTTGATACCTATTCAATACCTATTTGATACCTATTTTTTCGTTTGGCCCTTTTGGAACAGTATCCGTGTTCCAAAAGGGCCAAATTGGCCCTTTTGGAATAGCTTCGTGTTCCAAAAGGGCCAAAGATGGCCCTTTTGGAATAGCTTCGTGTTCCAAAAGGGCCAAATTGGCACTTTTGGAACATATTCGTGTTCTAAAAGGGCCAAAATGCTGCGCGCGGCTTAGCGCGGTATTTTCCAACAATATAACTTCGCGCATTACAGTTTTTCCGATTTCAGGACATGTTTTACGCGACATGGGACAAGCCGCGCCGCGAATTTCGGCACTCCAAATGCGCGCGTCGCGCGCGCGTGAACATGTGCAACTTCCTCCCATGAACGTTTACAAAATTTGTGAGTCATTTACTATCTCATTGAAGCAATTTACATCAATTAGTTTGACTAGTTCGTTATCATTGCTAATTGCTTAATAAGTTGTCAATTGTCTATGATGATTGATTTGTACGTTTTGAATTAAGCCGACCTTTTTCATCCAACCAAAGTCAAAAATTGCCTTCCAATCTTCGAGCCATTATAACCGGCCATTTACACGATTCCAGTAATGAGCAGTAATTTTTATAAAGTTGAGGTTTTTTTAACTCGTAATCACGTATGTAGATACTTTTATGGCCTTTTAATCAACCGACCCCACTTTAACTGCCCGATTTGAAGGTGAAAAGAGCCACAATTTCAGCCTGAAGATGAGATACATTATCATAGTATCATGAACGTTGACAGTATTATGACAATAAGTGAGTATAAGTACCGTTCCCAGTCGAGTGGCAAAGATGGGGGCAAAATATGTTTCATGAGGGAACATAGCGTTTCCAGGCCTCTAATGTGTTGTTAAGGTAAGATATCGTGTCTTTATTTTGCCGGGCCGGTCACCATGGTTGCTAAGCCTGTAAGCCATACCTTGCTAAGCAACCCAAATCCCATATAGTCTGCCCTGATGTAAAAAAAGTAAATGATTTACTTATCCATAATCCAGTTAAGCCGATTATATATGCAACTATTGACCTAAATTCAGTTGATCTGAGTCAGGTGGCAACAAGGGACAAATGTCACCTGAGGCGCCAAGAGATTTTAAGGCCTCAAATGTGATGAGCCTGGTTAATATGTATTAGAGTTGGCAAGGCCATCATAGCCATCATAGAGCCACGCCCAACCCGAGCCACGCCCAAAAATCCCATCTTTCCTGCCAATATGGTGGCAAAAAGGGACAAGTGTGGACATGCGATTTCAGCCGATAAATAACTCCAAATCATTTTATTTCGATCACAAAAGTTAATTTAGGGTTCCTAGACACTAAATAAACCATTCAGCCCAAAATACCAGATTCCACGCCCCATAAATGCATGAAATGTCGTAAGCTGGGTGGCAAAAATGGACAAATGTCGCCTGAGGCGACATGGGATTTTAAGGCCTCAAATGTGCTTGATATGAGTTTCTATGGTTATATATCATGTTTTAGAGTTGCCAGGCCATCATAGGAGCCACGCCCAACCTTGAGCCACGCCCAAAAATCCCATCTTTCCTGCCAATATGGTGGCAAAAAAGGGACAAGTGTGGACATGCGATTTCAGCCGATAAATCACTCCAAATCATTTTATTTCGATCACAAAAGTTAAATAAGGGTTCCTAGACACTAAATCAACCATTCCCAGCCCGTGGCCACGCCCAGATTCCACGCCCCCTAAATGCGCGAAATGTCGCAAGCTGGGTGGCAAAAAAGGGACAAATGTCGCCTGAGGCGACATGGGATTTTAAGGCCTCAAATGTGCTTGATATGAGTTTCTATGGTTATATATCATGTTTTAGAGTTGCCAGGCCATCATAGGAGCCACGCCCAACCTTGAGCCACGCCCAAAAATCCCATCTCTCCTGCCAATATGGTGGCAAAAAAGGGACAAGTGTGGACATGCGATTTCAGCCGATAAATCACTCCAAATCATTTTATTTCGATCACAAAAGTTAAATAAGGGTTCCTAGACACTAAATCAACCATTCCCAGCCCGTACGCCCAAATTCCACGCCCCTAAATGCGCGAAATGTCGCCTGCTGGGTGTTAAAAAATGCTTGAAATGTCGCCTGGATATCGACATGGGATTTCAAGAGCCACGCCCAAATGTGCTTGATATGAGTTTCTTTGGTTAGATATCATGTTTAAGAGTTTGCCAGGCCATCATAGGATCCACGCCCAACCTTGAGCCACGCCCAAAATCCCATCTTTCCTGCCAAAATGGTGAAATGACAAAAGGACAAATCATTTGACATGGTTAGATATTTCAGCCCGATAAATGCGCCCCGCCCATAAATGCCATGTTTCCTCGCAAGCTGGGTGGCAAAAGGGACAAATGTCGCCTGAGGCGACATGGGATTTTAAGGCCTCAAATGTGCTTGATATGAGTTTATTTGGTTAGATATCATGTTTTAGAGTTACCAGGCCATCATAGGAGCCACGCCCAACCTTGAGCCACGCCCAAAAATACCATCTTTCCTGCCAATATGGTGGCAAAAAAAGGGACGAGTGTGGACATGCGATTTCAGCCGATAAATCACTCCAAATCATTTTATTTCGATCACAAAAGTTAATTTAGGGTTCCTAAACACTAAATCAACCATTCCCAGCCCGTGGCCACGCCCAGATTCCACGCCCCATAAATGCGCGAAATGTCGCAAGCTGGGTGGCAAAAAAGGGACAAATGTCGCCTGAGGCGACATGGGATTTTAAGGCCTCAAATGTGCTTGATATGAGTTTCAATGGTTATATATCATGTTTTAGAGTTAACAGGCCATCATAGGAGCCACGCCCAACCTTGAGCCACGCCCAAAAATCCCATCTTTCCTGCCAATATGGTGGCAAAAAGGGACAAGTGTGGACATGGCGATTTCAGCGGATAAATCAATCCAAAACATTTTATTTCGATCATAAAAGTTAATTTAGGGTTTCTGGAGACTAAATCAACCATCCCCAACCAATGGCCACGCCCATATTCCACGCCCCATAAATGCGCGAAATGTCGCAAGCTAGGTGGAAAAAAAGGGACAAATGTCGCCTGAGGCGGCATGGGAATTTAAGGCCTCAAATGTGCTTGATATGAGTTTCTATGGTTAGATATCATGTTTCAGAGTTGCCAGGCCATCATAGGATCCACTTAACCTTGAGCCACGCCCAAAAACCCCATCTTTCCTGCCAATATGGTGGCAAAAAGAGACAAGTGTGGACATGCGATTTCAGCCGATAAATCACTCCAAATCATTTAATTTCGATCATAATAGTTAATTTAGGGTTCCTAGACACTAAATTAACCATTCCCAGCCCGAGGCCACGCCCAGATTCCACGCCCCAGAAATGCGCGAAATGTCGCGCGTGGTGGCGGGACAAATGTCGCCTGAGGCGACATGGGATTTTTAGGCCTCAAATGTGCTTGATATGAGTTTCTATGGTTAGATATCATGTTTTAGAGTTGCCAGGCCATCTTAGGAGCCACGCCCAACCTTGAGCCACGCCTAAAAATCCCATCTTTCCTGCCAATATGGTGGCAAAAAAGGGACAAGTGTGGACATGCGATTTCAGCCGATAAATCACTCCAAATCATTTTATTTCGATCACAAAAGTTAATGTAGGGTTCCTAGACACTAAATCAACCATTCCCAGCCCGTGGCCACGCCCAGATTCCACGCCCCATAAATGCGCGAAATGTCGCAAGCTGGGTGGCAAAAAAAGGGACAAATGTCGCTGAGGCGACATGGGATTTTAAGGCCTCAAATGTGCTTCATATGAGTTTTTTTGGTTAGGTATCATGTTTAAGAGTTGCCAGGCCATCATAGGAGCCACGCCCAACCTTGTGCCACGTCCAAAAATCCCATCTTTGCTGCAAATCTGGGGGCAAAAAGAGACAAGTGTGGACATGGAGATTTCAGCCGATAAATCACTCCAAATCATTTTATTTCGATCATAAAAGTTAATTTAGGGTTACTAGAGACTAAACCAACCATCCCCTACCCGGGGCCACGCCCAGATTCCATAAATGCGCGAAATGTCGCAAGCTGGGTGGCAAAAAGGGACAAATGTCGCCTGAAGCGACATGGGAATTTACGGCCTCAAATGTGCTTGATATGAGATATTATGGTTAGGTATCACGTTTAAGAGTTGCCAAGCCATGATAAGAGCAACTGTCCACACCCAACCTTGAGCAACGACAAAAAACCTTTTCCCGCCAATATGGTGGCAAAAAAGCGACAAGTGCCAAGTGGAGACATGGGCTGGGAATGGTTGATTTAGTGTCTAAGAACCCTAAATTAACTTTTGTGATCAAAATAAAATGATTTGGAGTGATTTATCGGCTGAAATCGCATGTCCAAACTTGTCCCTTTTTGGCCACCATATTGGCAGGAAAGATGGGATTTTTGGGCGTCCGTTGGGCGTGGCCCTATGATGGCCTGGCAACTCTTAAACATGATATCTAACCATAGAAACTCATATCAAGCACATTTGAGGCCTAAAATCCCATGTCTCCTCAGGCGACATTTGTCCCTTTTTGCCCAGCTTGCGACATTTCGCGCATTTATGGGGCGGGAATCTGGAGGTGGCCACGGGCTGGAGAATGGTTGATTTAGTGTCTAGGAACCCTAAATTAACTTTTGTGATCAAAATAAAATGATTTGCTGATTTAATACGGCTGAAATCGCATGTCCAAACTTGTCCCTTTTGGTCACCATATTGGCAGGAAAGATGGGATTTTGGGCGTCGCCCAAGGTTGGGCGTGGCTCCTATGATGGCCTGGCAACTCTTAAACATGATATCTAACCATAGAAAAACTCATATCACACATTTGAGGCCTAAAAATCCCATGTCTCCTCAGGCGACATTTGTCCCTTTTTTGCCACCCAGCTTGCGACATTTCGCGCATTTATGGGGCGTGGAATCTGGGCGTGGCCACGGGCTGGAATGGTTGATTTAGTGTCTAGGAACCCTAAATTAACTTTTGTAATCGAAATAAAATGATTTGGAGTGATTTTTCGGCTGAAATCGCATGTCCAAACTTGTCCCTTTTTGGTCACCATATTGGCAGGAAAGATGGGATTTTTGAGCGTGGCTCAAGGTTGGGCGTGGATCCTATGATGGCCTGGCAACTCTTAAACATGATATCTAACCATAGAAACTCATATCAAGCACATTTGAGGCCTAAAAATCCCATGTCGCCTCAGGCGACATTTGTCCTTTTTGCCACCCAGCTTGCGACATTTCGCGCATTTATGGGCGTGGAATCTGGCAAAATACGGGCTGGGAATGGTTGATTTAGTGTCTACGAACCCTAAATTAACTTTTGTGATCGAAATAAAATGATTTGGAGTGATTTTTCGGCTGAAATCGCATGTCCAAACTTGTCCCTTTTTGGCCACCATATTGGCAGGAAAGATGGGATTTTTGGACGTGGCTCAAGGTTGGGCGTGGCTCCTATGATGGCCTGGCAACTCTTAAACATGATATCTAACCATAGAAACTCATATCAAGCACATTTGAGGCCTAAAAATCCCATGTCGCCTCAGGCGACATTTGTCCCTTTTTTGCCACCCAGCTTGCGACATTTATGGGGCGTGGAATCTGGGCGTGGCCACGGGCTGGGAATGGTTGATTTAGTGTCTAGGAACCCTAAATTAACTTTTGTGATCGAAATAAAATGATTTGGAGTGATTTTTCGGCTGAAATCGCATGTCCAAACTTGTCCCTTTTTGGCCACCATATTGGCAGGAAAGATGGGATTTTGGGCGTGGCTCAAGGTTTGGCGTGGCTCCTATGATGGCCTGGCAACTCTTAAACATGATATTCAACCATAGAAACTCATATCAAGCACATTTGAGGCCTAAAATCCCATGTCGCCTCAGGCGACATTTGTCCCTTTTGCCACACAGCTTGCGACATTTCGCGCATTTATGGGGCGTGGAATCTGGGCGTGGCCACGGGCTGGGAATGGTTGATTTAGTGTCTACGAACCCTAAATTAACTTTTGTGATCGAAATAAAATGATTTGGAGTGATTTTTCGGCTGAAATCGCATGTCCAAACTTGTCCCTTTTTGGCCACCATATTGGCAGGAAAGATGGGATTTTTGGACGTGGCTCAAGGTTGGGCGTGGCTCCTATGATGGCCTGTTAACTCTAAAACATGATATATAACCATAGAAACTTACCTTTCAAAAGTATTTTTCTTCCCGGTACTCGCCACATTTTTTCCCACCAAATCAAATTTTTATATGCTTTTTGTGGACCGCTCGCTTCGCTCGCGAAATGTCCATTGAAAGAAAATATTTTCAATCATATTCAAGATATGAATGATTCATGAACAAATCCTGATGCTCTGATATAAACGTAAGTCCAACAGTAATTGTAAGCAGGGGTCTGGGGGCGGCAGCCCCCAGCAATCCAGACCTACCAAGTAGATAGGAGAATCATTTTCTTACGATTGTTGCTGCCAATTTTGAGGCTAATTGCATGGAGAACTGCCAATGCAAACGTAATTCCACGTAATTAAATAATTCCAACAGTTGTGAGCAGTGGTCTGGGGGCGGCAGCCCCAGTAAGCCGGGAGACGTTCAAAGTAGATAGGAACATCGTCTTTTCAAGATTTCTGCTGCCAATTTTGAGAATAATATCATGGTCAACTGATATAATTAATGTAAGTTTAACAGTAGTTAGCAGGGGTCTGGGGGCGGCAGCCCCCAGCGAGCCAGACGTTTCAAGTCGATAGAAACATCGTTATCTTAGGATTTCTGCTGCCATTTTTGGGCTAATTAGTAATAGCATGGAAAATGATATATAAACGTCAGTTCAACAGGTATGAGCAGGGGTCTGGGGGCGGAAGCCCCCAGCAAGCCAGACGATTTAAATAAATAGAAACATCGTTATCTTAGGATTTTAGCTGTCAATTTTGAGGCAACTAGCATGGCAAACTCCTAATTATATATCAAACTTACATCCACAGCTCTATTAAACTTTATGTCTGGGGTCTGGGGAAATTCCTTGACACTGGATGTAAGGAAGATTCCTAGTTACTGGGAATTGAGAAGATACCTTAGTAAGTTAGTACCAAGGAGTGAGAAGATCCCTTGCCATTGGAAATTGGGAAGGTTCATTGCCACTGGAAATTAGGAAGGTTCATTGCCACTGGAAATTGGGAAGGTTCATTGCCACTGGGAAGTGGGAAGGTTCGTTTCTACTGGGAAGATGGAAGTTTCGTTATCACTGGGAAGTAGGAAGATTCCTAACTACCAGGAAGTGGGAAGATTCGTTGCCACTGGGAAGTGGGAAGGTTCGCTGCCACTGGGAAGTAGGAAGATTCCTCACTACCGGGAAGTGGGAAGATTCGTTGCCACTGGAAATTGGAAAGATTTGTTGCCACTGGGAAGTGGAAGGATTCCTAACAACCGGGAAGTGGGAAGAATCGTTATCACTGGTAAGTGGGAAGATTCGTTGCCACATGGAAGTTGGAAGATTCGTTGCCACTGGGAAATGGGAAGATTCCTTACTACCGCGAAGTGGGGAGATTCGTTGCCACTAGGAAGTGGGAAGATTCGTTATCACTGGGAAGTAGGAAGATTCCTTACTACCAGGAAGTGGGAAGATTCGTTGCCACTGGGAATTGGGAAGATTCCTTATCATTGGGAAGTGGGAAGAATCCTTACTACCGCGAAGTGGGGAGATTCGTTGCCACTAGGAAGTGGGAAGATTCCTAACCATTGGGAAGATTCATTGCCACTGGGAAGTAGGAAGATTCCTTACTACCGGGAAGTGGGAAGATTCGTTGCTACTGGGAAGTGGGAAGATTCCTAACCATTGGGAAGATTCATTGCCACTGGGAAGTAGGAAGATCCACCCAGCTTGCGACATTTCGCGCATTTATGGGGCGTGGAATCTGGGCTGGGAATGGGCTGAATTTGTTTAGTTTAGAACCCTAAATTAACTTTTGTGATCGAAATAAAATGATTTGGAGTGATTTATCGGCTGAAATCGCATGTCCAAACTTGTCCCTTTTTGCCACCATATTGGCAGGAAAGATGGGATTTTTGGGCGTGGCTCAAGGTTGGGCGTGGCTCCTATGATGGCCTGGCAACTCTTAAACATGATATCTAACCATAGAAACTCATATCAAGCACATTTGAGGCCTTAAAATCCCATGTCGCCTCAGGCGACATTTGTGTCTTTTTTGCCACCCAGCTTGCGACATTTCGCGCATTTATGGGGCGTGGCCACGGGCTGGGAATGGTTGATTTAGTGTTTAGGAACCCTAAATTAACTTTTGTGATCGAAATAAAATGATTTGGAGTGATTTATCGGCTGAAATCGCATGTCCACACTTGTCCCTTTTTTGCCACCATATTGGCAGGAAAGATGGTATTTTTGGGCGTGGCTCAAGGTTGGGCGTGGCTCCTATGATGGCCTGGTAACTCTAAAACATGATATCTAACCATAGAAACTCATATCAAGCACATTTGAGGCCTTAAAATCCCATGTCGCCTCAGGCGACATTTGTCCCTTTTTTGCCACCCAGCTTGCGACATTTCGCGCATTTATGGGGCGTGGAATCTGGGCGTGGCCACGGGCTGGGAATGGTTGATTTAGTGTCTACGAACCCTAAATTAACTTTTGTGATCGAAATAAAATGATTTGGAGTGATTTTTCGGCTGAAATCGCATGTCCAAACTTGTCCCTTTTTGGCCACCATATTGGCAGGAAAGATGGGATTTTTGGACGTGGCTCAAGGTTGGGCGTGGCTCCTATGATGGCCTGGCAACTCTTAAACATGATATCTAACCATAGAAACTCATATCAAGCACATTTGAGGCCTAAAAATCCCATGTCGCCTCAGGCGACATTTGTCCCTTTTTTTGCCACCCAGCTTGCGACATTTATGGGGCGTGGAATCTGGGCGTGGCCACGGGCTGGGAATGGTTGATTTAGTGTCTAGGAACCCTAAATTAACTTTTGTGATCGAAATAAAAAGATTTGGAGTGATTTTTCGGCTGAAATCGGATGTCCAAACTTGTCCCTTTTTGGCCACCATATTGGCAGGAAAGATGGGATTTTTGGGCGTGGCTCAAGGTTGGGCGTGGCTCCTATGATGGCCTGGCAACTCTTAAACATGATATCTAACCATAGAAACTCATATCAAGCACATTTGAGGCCTAAAATCCCATGTCGCCTCAGGCGACATTTGTCCCTTTTTGCCACCCAGCTTGCGACATTTCGCGCATTTATGGGGCGTGGAATCTGGGCGTGGCCACGGGCTGGGAATGGTTGATTTAGTGTCTAGGAACCCTAAATTAACTTTTGTGATCGAAATAAAATGATTTGGAGTGATTTTTCGGCTGAAATCGCATGTCCAAACTTGTCCCTTTTTGGCCACCATATTGGCAGGAAAGATGGGATTTTGGGCGTGGCTCAAGGTTGGGCGTGGCTCCTATGATGGCCTGGCAACTCTTAAACATGATATCTAACCATAGAAACTCATATCAAGCACATTTGAGGCCTAAAAATCCCATGTCGCCTCAGGCGACATTTGTCCCTTTTTTGCCACCCAGCTTGCGACATTTCGCGCATTTATGGGGCGTGGAATCTGGGCGTGGCCACGGGCTGGGAATGGTTGATTTAGTGTCTACGAACCCTAAATTAACTTTTGTGATCAAAATAAAATGATTTGGAGTGATTTTTCGGCTGAAATCGCATGTCCAAACTTGTCCCTTTTTGGCCACCATATTGGCAGGAAAGATGGGATTTTTGGGCGTGGCTCAAGGTTGGGCGTGGCTCCTATGATGGCCTGGCAACTCTTAAACATGATATCTAACCATAGAAACTCATATCAAGCACATTTGAGGCCTAAAAATCCCATGTCGCCTCAGGCGACATTTGTCCCTTTTGCCACCCAGCTTGCGACATTTCGCGCATTTATGGGGCGTGGAATCTGGGCGTGGCCACGGGCTGGGAATGGTTGATTTAGTGTCTAGGAACCCTAAATTAACTTTTGTGATCGAAATAAAATGATTTGGAGTGATTTTTCGGCTGAAATCGCATGTCCAAACTTGTCCCTTTTTGGCCACCATATTGGCAGGAAAGATGGGATTTTGGGCGTGGCTCAAGGTTGGGCGTGGCTCCTATGATGGCCTGGCAACTCTTAAACATGATATCTAACCATAGAAACTCATATCAAGCACATTTGAGGCCTAAAATCCCATGTCGCCTCAGGCGACATTTGTCCCTTTTTGCCACCCAGCTTGCGACATTTCGCGCATTTATGGGGCGTGGAATCTGGGCGTGGCCACGGGCTGGGAATGGTTGATTTAGTGTCTAGGAACCCTAAATTAACTTTTGTGATCGAAATAAAATGATTTGGAGTGATTTTTCGGCTGAAATCGCATGTCCAAACTTGTCCCTTTTGGCCACCATATTGGCAGGAAAGATGGGATTTTTGGGCGTGGCTCAAGGTTGGGCGTGGCTCCTATGATGGCCTGGCAACTCTTAAACATGATATCTAACCATAGAAACTCATATCAAGCACATTTGAGGCCTAAAAATCCCATGTCGCCTCAGGCGACATTTGTCCCTTTTGCCACCCAGCTTGCGACATTTCGCGCATTTATGGGGCGTGGAATCTGGGCGTGGCACGGGCTGGGAATGGTTGATTTAGTGTCTAGGAACCCTAAATTAACTTTTGTGATCGAAATGAAATGATTTGGAGTGATTTTTCGGCTGAAATCGCATGTCCAAACTTGTCCCTTTTGGCCACCATATTGGCAGGAAAGATGGGATTTTTGGGCGTGGCTCAAGGTTGGGCGTGGCTCCTATGATGGCCTGGGTTGGGCGTGGCCTCAGGCGATTTGTCCAAAAAATCCACCACCCAGCTTGCGACATTTCGCATTTATGGGGCGTCTCTGGGCGTGGCCATGATATCTTTAACCATAAATTAACTTTTTGTGATCAAAATAAAATGATTTGAGGATTTTCGGCTGAAATCGCATGTCCAAATGTGTCCCTTTTGCCTCCATATTGGCGAAAAGATTTTTTGGGCGTGGCTCAAGGTTGGGCGTGGCTCCTATGATGGCCTGGCAACTCTTAAACATGATATCTAACCATAGAAACTCATATCAAGCACATTTGAGGCCTAAAAATTATGGGGCGACATTTGGAATCATTTCGCGCATTTATGGGGCGTGGAATCTGGGCGTGGCCACGGGCTGGGAATGGTTGATTTAGTGTCTAGGAACCCTAAATTAACTTTTGTGATCGAAATAAAATGATTTGGAGTGATTTTTCGGCTGAAATCGCATGTCCAAACTTGTCCCTTTTTGGCCACCATATTGGCAGGAAAGATGGGATTTTTGGGCGTGGCTCAAGGTTGGGCGTGGCTCCTATGATGGCCTGGCAACTCTTAAACATGATATCTAACCATAGAAACTCATATCAAGCACATTTGAGGCCTAAAAATCCCATGTCGCCTCAGGCGACATTTGTCCCTTTTTTGCCACCCAGCTTGCGACATTTCGCGCATTTATGGGGCGTGGAATCTGGGCGTGGCCACGGGCTGGGAATGGTTGATTTAGTGTCTAGAAGCCCTAAATTAACTTTTCTGATCGAAATAAAATGATTTGGAGTGATTTTTCGGCTGAAATCGCATGTCCAAACTTGTCCCTTTTTGGCCACCATATTGGCAGGAAAGATGGGATTTTTGGGCGTGGCTCAAGGTTGGGCGTGGCTCCTATGATGGCCTGGCAACTCTTAAACATGATATCTAACCATAGAAACTCATATCAAGCACATTTGAGGCCTAAAAATCCCATGTCGCCTCAGGCGACATTTGTCCCGCCACGCCACCCAGCTTGCGACATTTCGCGCATTTATGGGGCGTGGAATCTGGGCGTGGCCACGGGCTGGGAATGGTTGATTTAGTGTCTAGGAACCCTAAATTAACTTTTGTGATCGAAATAAAATGATTTGGAGTGATTTTTCGGCTGAAATCGCATGTCCAAACTTGTCCCTTTTGGCCACCATATTGGCAGGAAAGATGGGATTTTTGGGCGTGGCTCAAGGTTGGGCGTGGCTCCTATGATGGCCTGGCAACTCTTAAACATGATATCTAACCATAGAAACTCATATCAAGCACATTTGAGGCCTAAAATCCCATGTCGCCTCAGGCGACATTTGTCCCTTTTTTGCCACCCAGCTTGCGACATTTCGCGCATTTATGGGGCGTGGAATCTGGGCGTGGCCACGGGCTGGGAATGGTTGATTTAGTGTCTAGGAACCCTAAATTAACTTTTGTGATCGAAATAAAATGATTTGGAGTGATTTTTCGGCTGAAATCGCATGTCCAAACTTGTCCCTTTTTGGCCACCATATTGGCAGGAAAGATGGGATTTTTGGGCGTGGCTCAAGGTTGGGCGTGGCTCCTATGATGGCCTGGCAACTCTTAAACATGATATCTAACCATAGAAACTCATATCAAGCACATTTGAGGCCTAAAATCCCATGTCGCCTCAGGCGACATTTGTCCCTTTTTGCCACCCAGCTTGCGACATTTCGCGCATTTATGGGGCGTGGAATCTGGGCGTGGCCACGGGCTGGGAATGGTTGATTTAGTGTCTAGGAACCCTAAATTAACTTTTGTGATCGAAATAAAATGATTTGGAGTGATTTTTCGGCTGAAATCGCATGTCCAAACTTGTCCCTTTTTGGCCACCATATTGGCAGGAAAGATGGGATTTTGGGCGTGGCTCAAGGTTGGGCGTGGCTCCTATGATGGCCTGGCAACTCTTAAACATGATATCTAACCATAGAAACTCATATCAAGCACATTTGAGGCCTAAAAATCCCATGTCGCCTCAGGCGACATTTGTCCCTTTTTGCCACCCAGCTTGCGACATTTCGCGCATTTATGGGGCGTGGAATCTGGGCGTGGCCACGGGCTGGGAATGGTTGATTTAGTGTCTAGGAACCCTAAATTAACTTTTGTGATCAAAATAAAATGATTTGGAGTGATTTTTCGGCTGAAATCGCATGTCCAAACTTGTCCCTTTTTGGCCACCATATTGGCAGGAAAGATGGGATTTTTGGGCGTGGCTCAAGGTTGGGCGTGGCTCCTATGATGGCCTGGCAACTCTTAAACATGATATCTAACCATAGAAACTCATATCAAGCACATTTGAGGCCTAAAAATCCCATGTCGCCTCAGGCGACATTTGTCCCTTTTTTGCCACCCAGCTTGCGACATTTCGCGCATTTATGGGGCGTGGAATCTGGGCGTGGCCACGGGCTGGGAATGGTTGATTTAGTGTCTAGGAACCCTAAATTAACTTTTGTGATCGAAATAAAATGATTTGGAGTGATTTTTCGGCTGAAATCGCATGTCCAAACTTGTCCCTTTTTGGCCACCATATTGGCAGGAAAGATGGGATTTTTGGGCGTGGCTCAAGGTTGGGCGTGGCTCCTATGATGGCCTGGCAACTCTTAAACATGATATCTAACCATAGAAACTCATATCAAGCACATTTGAGGCCTAAAATCCCATGTCGCCTCAGCGCTTACGTACACACAAGTTGCGGCAAAAATTAAATGAAGTGGATATCAGGTTAGGATCTAGGATGTTCTAGCCCAAAATTGTTATGATATTGTTATGATTGTTATGAGTAGTTTACCGATGAGTCCTCGACAGAACATGCTTCGAGCACGAACGCACAATTTTGTTCAAAATTGCCATTAAAGAATGTCTGTACCAGAAATTGATATTAAGAAATTCTGTACCCGAAATACGAATACAAGGATTCAACAGGTTAAGCAGGTATATCACCATTTAATAATGAAAATTTGGCCATGATTTCGTTTCAAACCCAACAGGAATACTTATTGTCACCAAAAAATAATTGGAATTTGTCAAAATTTCAAGAATGAAAAATGAATAAGTCTTATGGCCAACGGCAGTTGTGACAGAAATCGGGCGACGAAAAGAAATGTAATGAACGCAGTTTATCGTATGTGGTGACATAACTGCTGCGTGTAATCCTTGCATAGCGACTAGCGTAGTCGGTTGAGTGGTATCAAAGAAAATTGTTGAGACGTTTGAATTTATAATACCGGGTGTGCCAAAAAAGTTGACAAAGTTTGAACTTTTTAATTTGCGTTGTATCTGGGGTTTCTAGATGAAATTTTGAGACGTCATACTTTGCACCAAATTTTAAATCTCTAGCTCAAAAAAAGTTTGAGTTATGATCGAAAAACCGGTGTTATTGCCAAACACAACGTAAGTTATCAAGATCAAATTTTGCCAACTTGTTTGTGAAACCCAGTTTACCGGTTTATCAATACGGAAACAAAAGTTGCTTTTTGTAGCAACTGAAACTATATCAATATCGACAATACCTGCACAAAGCGGGTTACTGGGGTCTCCGTTGAGGGCGAACTCGAATGAGACCTGACCGTGGGGCGGGAGTGCGCCTCCGAACCCAAAGGCTGGAAACAGCTTGTCTCTGAAAGCAAATGTCTCATCAGTAACGAGCAATTCGAACGGTTATATAAACGTTAAGAGTGACCACAAGAATACAGGAATTATGACGAAATTTGTCAAGACTATCACCTCAATTATTATATGCCACAAATAAAAAATTATTAAGATGTCACTTGCATCAAAATTCAACTCGGCCTTTGGACCAAAGTGCATTTGGTCCTTAAAATAGCCGGCTAAATAAGGGCCAATAAGGTATTCCAACATATACTCTAATACTGTAGTTCCAGCCTGGATTTGGAACCAATTTAAGATTTTACGATTGTGACTGTGTATAATACGACATGTTAATCGACCATACTATTTATAAAACTCGATGTATAGACACCATACGGGGATTCCATGAGGTCTCTCCAACTTGTTTGTACACAACGGAGAATGGGATTAAGCTTTAATGACGAGATGTGACACATAAAAATCTCTTTGTGTTTAAGAAGTGTATACAAGCGTCACATGGAAACATACCATAACAGAATAACAATAATGATGAGTTATTGAATTGTCCAAATACTGCAGAACTTAAGATTTCTAATGATAAAGAAATAATTTACCAGCAACACAATACTTATTCTAAAAATAAATAAGATTTTCGTGCTCCAGAACTTAATCGGATGAATTGAAAGTAATCGTCATAATGGAGCTTTTGAAATTTAAAAAGTCCAGATTTGAGAATCAAACGAATAGCAGGGATGAAGGGGTCTAGGAGTGGCGGAGTGACATACGATAGAAGCCAAACTTCCTGCTTTCCTGAGAGGCAGCGTGTTTGATCCACACAAACTCTCAATAAATAGAATTTTAAAAATCTTCTTTTTGCTTTTTGCTTTTTACAGGCTTCCTTATTGGCCTTTATTTAACCGGCCCTTAAGGACAAAAACGACTTTGAGATTTTTGTCCAAAGGGCCGGTTAAAAAAAAGGCCGGTTAAAGTGGGGCCGGTCAAATTAAAGGCCAGTCAATCTAGGTCAAAGGAAACTTTTTTGACTTGAAATGTACAGTGTCAAATTCTCTTGAACGTCATTATATGACACGATAATGACCTGTATCATCAAATAAGATCGGTATTTGGGTCTTTAGATGCAATTTACTAAGTATAAATGGGTTTTAGTGGCCATTTTAGAGCATGAAATACTTGATCTGGTAACCGATAGAAAAATTTTTGTCCAAAGGGGCCGGTTAAAAAGGTTCAAAAAAGATTAGATTTTTGTCCATGGGGCCGGTTTAAAAAAAGGCCGGCTAAATAAAGGCCAATAAGGTAATTTTATAGACTCATTGCAGTGGACATGAAAATATCGTCTTAATAAATATCGTCTTTAGGACAGTGATAAATCCCGGAAACTATATAGGTCAAATGATAAATTTCTTGCAATTTCCTATAAAAGCTGATACAATGAAGTAAATACATACGAGTCGTAGTCCTGAATGATCTGCCCGATGGACAGCCAGGCTTGTTGGTAGTGGTTTCCGTCCGCAGCACTGATGTAGTGGAGAGATCTCGGTGTTTGGGGGTCCCCGTTACTGCCCGTGAAGTCAATCGCTATCTGAGGATCAGGAAACACAATAACAATGAGTTTTGGGAATTTGGGAGGGAGGTGTCTAAAACCAGCCGTGATATTTTCCTGTGTGTTTGACTTTGGTCAAACTTTTTTAGTGAAAACTATCTAAATAGCCATCATTAACATTTTAAAATAATTACCATATTCAATGAAAACAATGTTGCACGTTTTATTGTTTCTCTAGCTAGCAATCGAACTTTTTTAAATTTCTTCATATTAGTGAAATGTCAAAACAGCTGGTCTTTACCCCAAGCTGAAAAAGCCACTTTTTACTCTTATTTACAGATTCCCAGCCACTTTTTAAAATTATTCCACTGGGTATGATGGCCTGGCAACTCTTAAACATGATATCTAACCATAGAAACTCATATCAAGCACATTTGAGGCCTAAAAATCCCATGTCGCCTCAGGCGACATTTGTCCCACTTACCAGCTTGCGACATTTCGCGCATTTATGGGGCGTGGAATCTGGGCATGTACAGGCTGAAATGGTTGATTTAGTGTCTAGGAACCCTAAATTAACTTTGGTGATCGAAATAAAATGATTTGGAGTGATTTTTCGGCTGAAATCGCATGTCCAAACTTGTCCCTTTTTGCCACCATATTGGCAGGAAAGATGGGATTTTTGGGCGTGGCTCAAGGTTGGGCGTGGCTCCTATGATGGCCTGACAACTCTTAAACATGATATCTAACCATAGAAACTCTTATCAAGCACATTTGAGGCCTAAAAATCCCATGTCGCCTCAGGCGACATTTGTCCCTTTTACCCAGCTTGCGACATTTCGCGCATTTATGGGGCGTGGAATCTGGACGTGGCCACGGGCTGGGAATGGTTGATTTAGTGTCTAGGAACCCTAAATTAACTTTGTGATCGAAATAAAATGATTTGGAGTGATTTTCGGCTGAAATCGCATGTCCAAACTTGTCCCTTTTGGCCACCATATTGGGAAAGATGGGATTTTGGGCGTGGCTCAAGGTTGGGCGTGGCTCCTATGATGGCCTGGCAACTCTTAAACATGATATCTAACCATAGAAACTCATATCAAGCACATTTGAGGCCTAAAAATCCCATGTCGCCTCAGGCGACATTTGTCCCTTTTTTGCCACCCAGCTTGCGACATTTCGCGCATTTATGGGGCGTGGAATCTGGACGTGGCCACGGGCTGGGAATGGTTGATTTAGTGTCTAGGAACCCTAAATTAACTTTTGTGATCAAAATAAAATGATTTGGAGTGATTTATCGGCTGAAATCGCATGTCCAAACTTGTCCCTTTTTGGCCACCATATTGGCAGGAAAGATGGGATTTTTGGGCGTGGCCCAAGGTTGGGCGTGGCTCCTATGATGGCCTGGCAACTCTTAAAGATGATATCTAACCATAGAAACTCATATCAAGCACATTTGAGGCCTAAAAATCCCATGTCGCCTCAGGCGACATTTGTCCCTTTTTTGCCACCCAGCTTGCGACATTTCGCGCCTTTATGGGGCGTGGAATCTGGGCGTGGCCACGGGCTGGAAATGGTTGATTTAGTGTCTAGGAACCCTAAATTAACTTTGGTGATCGAAATAAAATGATTTGGAGTGATTTTTCGGCTGAAATCGCATGTCCAAACTTGTCCCTTTTTGGCCACCATATTGGCAGGAAAGATGGGATTTTTGGGCGTGGCTCAAGGTTGGGCGTGGCTCCTATGATGGCCTGGCAACTCTTAAACATGATATCTAACCATAGAAACTCATATCAAGCACATTTGAGGCCTAAAATCCCATGTCGCCTCAGGCGACATTTGTCCCTTTTTTGCCACCCAGCTTGCGACATTTCGCGCATTTATGGGGCGTGGAATCTGGGCGTGGCCACGGGCTGGGAATGGTTGATTTAGTGTCTAGGAACCCTAAATTAACTTTGGTGATCGAAATAAAATGATTTGGAGTGATTTTTCGGCTGAAATCGCATGTCCAAACTTGTCCCTTTTTGGCCACCATATTGGCAGGAAAGATGGGATTTTTGGGCGTGGCTCAAGGTTGGGCGTGGCTCCTATGATGGCCTGGCAACTCTTAAACATGATATCAAATACACCTACCTGTACGCCCAATACAATGGTGTAGTAATTCAGTACAATTGATAGAGAATACATTGCATTTATGACAATATCTTATCAGTTATCGAATAATAAATCTGTGCGCTCTATAACACACATCCTGCTTATATGATACTGTTATGGAGTGACGTGTCGCTTCGAACACAGTGGAATTAGCGGTGTATACAGTGTACAGCGTTATCGAACTGTATACATGACGTGAATACAGTGTACATACACATGTAAAGTTACTAAGTTAGTGGTGTTTGCAGGGATATGCCCTTGATGCGGCAGGGTCATGCAGGCAGGCTCTACTGTTTTTGTATTCTGCACCAGGCGACAACGACTTAAAACTTTCGGAATGCTAGATAATTTCTATTTGCTCAGACGGATTTGTATCGCACAGGCTAGTTTACGTGGTCCAAAACTTTGAAGTGATTGAAGCACCTAGAGACTTGAAAGTTCCAGTTCATGCAATGTGGAAGCAACGCTCCGTGTGCTGGGTGTTTCAAGTCAACAGGTGCTTCAGTCACTGATTTAGGTTAGATCAAAGTTTTGGGTCACGTGACCAAGCCGGCACAATTCAATGTGACTTACCATCGACGAGCCCACAGAAGATGATGATGGTACAGTGATTAGGGAAATTCTCGTGCCCTTCTTTACATGCAATCATTACCATTCTAGCGTGCCTGATCTCACATACCAGTCTCACGATGAACTGAAATGAAGATATGTGAGATTGAGATGCAATCAAAACCATTCTCCTGATGAAATGAAATGAAATGTGAGATTGGGATGCGAATAAGATGTCTTATCTCACATACCAATCTCACGATGAAATTAAATGAATATAGATGAAATGCGAGAGTAAGATAAATTTCACTGTAAGTATTAATACGAATGTGAATAAATAAATGTCTAATTACTTATTTACGGACACGATTCGGGATTCTACGATATCACGAATCAGATATTTGTGTGACATAAAGACGTTCATATCACCTGAAATGGTTCAGTTTTGAATGCCTTCATGAACAAATCTCCAGGGCAGAAGAAGACCAGCCACCTGAAAATGAACAATTTAAATTTAATTATTGTGTAAGACCCTAATCGGGACACCCATGATAAGTGGTTTGAAATTGATGATATAATATACATCAAAAAACACATATACTTCACACTACATAATACAATTTTGCACTGACTCGTCTACACCAAATTTTCTTAATCGCGTATGGCAATTTAAAATGGTATATTGCGATTACGCCATATCTCATAATGGTGAAATGGTTGAAGCATTTGTTTCGAATTCAGCTCGTAGTGACAAAGTGGTGACAATTACTTCACGGGTAATGATACCACTGATTATGAAAAATTTAAAAATTCTCTATTTTCCTTTGACTTGAAAATGTTCAAATGCCCAAATGGTAAAGATCAGGAAAGTACTCAAAGTACATAATATTGCCTAGTACAAATTGATTAAAAAACTCTATAAAAAGTATCTGTTTGATCTGGTTTGTTTCACAAAATTAATAACTTTTGGTTTTGCAGCACTCAACGCCATCATAAATATACTCAACTTTTCAAACAAGTCTAGACTGAAGAGAGAGGATAGGCACCTAATTTCCTATTTCCAGCAATTTCCTGTTACGTGAGTAGCTGTGTTTCTTTACCAACCCGAATCAGAGTGGTGAACTGGAGCAGGGCGAATGTTGTGTATAGAGTGGTGAACTGGGACAGGGCGAATGGTGTGTACACAGTGGTGAACTGGGGCAGGGCGAATGTTATGTACACATTACACAGTGTACTCTGAAGTACACTTTAGCCATCTAAATTCTAATTCGAAACACTTTGCCCTGGGAACTGCTACTAGAGTCCTAGCGTATCAAATTACACTAATTACACTTCAAGATTGAAGATCCTAAGTACACGTGTGTGTGGTGGAATGTGTGTGTGTGTGTGTGTGTGGTGGAATGTGTGTGTAACTAATCCACTCATCACTGGTGGTCACGGCATCAGAGCTAAATGTCCTCATTGAACACAGTGCTTTAAATAAAATTGTAGATTGTAGGACCTCTTGGAACAGGACCTCCGTTATTACAAGCTGTTACCGGCCAGCAGTTACACGAGCTAGAAAATTCTCGTTAAAATTCAGACCTCAAATATTAATTCTAAAATTTCAAATTCCAATTTCATTTCCTGCATTTACTCATTTAATTCGATCTTTTTGCAGCAGCTTTTGAATTTTTCCTTACAGAACTCTTCTTCTTAAAAATGGCAACAAATTGTTGCCACTATGACTCAATTGATCTGTTTTAATATTCCTCGTCAGTTGCAAACATCACCCATTTTTCAGACCAAGTAGACAATGCACCATCTGGATATCAACCACTGAAACAAGTGACTCACCAGCAAATCACAGCAGTAAGAGAGTCGTAGGCCCCATCCAAACATCCTACAGGTGGAAGTCCCAGTAGGAGATGCACACAGATGATGTTAGCTTGGACGTACAGGATCAGGACTACGAGGGAGGCAATAGGGTCAAGGATAAGGAGTGGTGTCAAGGATAATGAGTGGTGTCAAGGACTGTAGAGTGATGTCAAGGATAAGAAGTGATGTCAAAGATAAGGAGTGATGTCAATGATTTTAGAGTGATGTCAAAGATAAGGAGTGATGTCAAGGATAAAGACTTGTGTCAAGGATAAAGAGTGGTGTCAAGGATAAAGAGTGATGTCAAGGATAAGGAGTGATGTCAAGGATTTTAGAGTGGTGTCAAGGATAAGGAGTGGTGTCAAGGATAAAGGGTGGTGTCAAGGATACAGAGTGGTGTCAAGGATTGTGGAGTGGTGTCATGGACTGTGGAGTGGTGTCAAGAATAATGAGTGGTGTCAAGGATTGTAGAGTGATGTCAAGGATAATGAGTGATGTCAAGGATGGTAGAGTGGTGTCAAGGACTCTGGAGTGGTGTCAAGGATATAGAGTGGTGTCAAGGATTGTAGAGTGGTGTCAAGGACTGTAGAGTGTTGTCAAGGATAATGAGTGATGTCAAGGATTGTAGAGTGGTGTCAAGGACTGTGGAGTGGTGTCAAGGCTAATGAGTGGTGTCAAGGATACAGAGTGGTGTCAAGGATTATAGAGTGGTTTCAAGGACTGTGGAGTGGTGTCAAGGCTAATGAGTGGTGTCAAGAATTGTAGAGTGGTG
>WFMF01000009.1:1144255-1199473 GCA_011033025.1 Beroe forskalii | reverse complement strand
TATCTAATAAGTCTTGTATTCTTGTTGGGGTTGGTCCTATAATACTGATGTCGGCATAGGAGAGGCTTGATAAAGGAATATAAAGATAAATTTTAAGTATCTAATAAAGTCTTGTATTCTTGTTGGGGTTGGTCTATATGCTGATGTCGGCATAGGAGAGAGCGATAAAGGAATATAAAGATAGAATTTTAAGTATCTAATAAAGTCTTGTATTCTTGTTGGGGTTGGTTCTTGATGTCTAATAAAGTCTTGTATTCTTGTTGGGGTTGGTCCTATATGCTTGGCATAAAGATAAAGGAATATAAAGATAGAATTTTAGGTATCTAATAAAGTCTTGTATTCTTGTTGGGGTTGGTCCTATATGCTGATGTCGGCATAGGAGAATATAAAGGAATATAAAGATAGAATTTTAAGTATCTAATAAAGTCTTGTATTCTTGTTGGGGTTTGTCCTATATGCTGATGTCGGCATAGGAGAGGCTTGATAAAGGAATATAAAGATAGAATTTTAAGTATCTAATAAAGTCTTGTATTCTTGTTGGGGGTTGGTCCTATATGCTGATGTCGGCATAGGAGAGGCTTGATAAAGGAATATAAAGATAGAATTTTAAGTATCTAATAAAGTTCTTGTATTGGTATTCTTGTTGGGGGTTGGTCTATATGCTGATGTCGGCATAGGAGAGGCTTGATAAAGGAATATAAAGATAGAATTTTAGGTATCTAATAAAGTCTTGTATTCTTGTTGGGGGTTGGTCCTATATGCTGATGTCGGCATAGGAGAGGCTTGAAAAGAAAATTGATAAAAAGGAATATAAAGATATAGAATTTTAGGTATCTAATAAAGTCTTGTATTCTTGTTGGGGGTTGGTCCTATATGCTGATGTCGGCATAGGAGAGGCTTGATAAAGGAATATAAAGATAGAATTTTAGGTATCTAATAAAGTCTTGTATTCTTGTTGGGGGTTGGTCCTATATGCTGATGTCGGCATAGGAGAGGCTTGATAAAGGAATATAAAGATAGAATTTTAGGTATCTAATAAAGTCTTGTATTCTTGTTGGGGGTTGGTCCTATATGCTGATGTCGGCATAGGAGAGGCTTGATAAAGGAATATAAAGATAGAATTTTAGGTATCTAATAAAGTCTTGTATTCTTGTTCTAATAAAGGTTTCTTGTTGGGTCCTATATGCTGATGTCGGCATAGGAGAGGCTTGATAAAGGAATATAAAGATAGAATTTTAGGTATCTAATAAAGTCTTGTATTCTTGTTGGGGTTGGTCCTATATGCTGATGTCGGCATAGGGAGAGGCTTGATAAAGGAATATAAAGATAGAATTTTAGGTATCTAATAAAGTCTTGTATTCTTGTTGGGGGTTGGTCCTATATGCTGATGTCGGCATAGGAGAGGCTTGATAAAGGAATATAAAGATAGAATTTTAGGTATCTAATAAAGTCTTGTATTCTTGTTGGGGGTTGGTCCTATATGCTGATGTCGGCATAGGAGAGGCTTGATAAAGGAATATAAAGATAGAATTTTAAGTATCTAATAAAGTCTTGTATTCTTGTGGGGGTTGGTCCTATATGCTGATGTCGGCATAAAGATAGAATTTTAGCTTGATAAAGGAATATAAAGATAAAGAATTTTAGGTATCTAATAAAGTCTTGTATTCTTGTTGGGGTTGGTCCTATATGCTGATGTCGGCATAGGAGAGGCTTGATAAAGGAATATAAAGATAGAATTTTAAGTATCTAATAAAGTCTTGTATTCTTGTTGGGGGTTGGTCCTATATGCTGATGTCGGCATAGGAGAGGCTTGATAAAGGAATATAAAGATAGAATTTTAAGTATCTAATAAAGTCTTGTATTCTTGTTGGGGGTTGGTCCTATATGCTGATGTCGGCATAGGGGAGGCAGAATCACTGGATCTGGGGGTCTGCCAATGATGACAGAGGGGGAGGGCAGGTTGAAATGTCCAAAAAATGCTGATATAATATGTGACAGCTCCCTTACTCACGAATAAATTGATTAATTGCTATTTTTATTGCATAGGTGAGTGCTCTGGGTCTTTATTAGCGACAGCAACGCTTGGAAAGCTCTGTACATCGCGGTGGTTGACGTATTCGTCACGACTCCTACGACTGTACATATCAGGCGACAATCCAGATGATCTGAAAGAAGGAATAGAAGTCCTGGCAAAGTTCATCGTCACTGTGTATACCCAGGTATGTGAATTATAGTTTCTAAGATCTGGCTGTACACTTATTTACCTTAGCAGCTTATCCCATCATTGGTGGAAGACCCAGATCGGGAAGTTATCCAATATCCAGCCTTCTGTGCGTCATCATCAGAGTATTGAACTCTGGAAGGCTGGTAAACTTAAAGATGTGCCAACATGTGTGCCACATGGTCGGTATAGCGGTGATAACCAACTTGCCGTGGGCCCGGATGAATGAGACGATGCAAGTTGTGTAAGTTATTAAATTAGTCGTGTAGCGTAATAAATTCGACTTTTTAGTTTTCACTTTCCAAAGCTCTCTTACCTACAACTCTATAAGAACTGGGGCAAAACTAGCTCAATATCATGCAGCTGCAGTAGAGCAGTAGGTACCGACACCATAATCTTAAAACCAATTTCAATCGCAGGTGCTGCGGGTGTCTTCTCTACTGAAGATTCATAAACTGGAGGAAAGGGGCCGAAGTTTTAGCAGAACATAACCTGTCATGGCTCATCGAGATTGTCTCGCAGCGATCAAACAGAACAAGTAATCAGTAGTTCCAGTCAACGCCCAATTGAGTTCTGCTACCGAGGTGATTAGACCTGCTACTTACTTGTGTTCCATATTCGCTATGAATATATAGCGATGTTCCTGTATGACTCACCATAGCCTGTAAAATGATATTTCATGAGTTGATTCTGATTCCTAAAGTGCTAACCGATTGCAGATTTCCAGACACATAACTGAATACCTCTCCCGAGCAACTTCACCCTTATCAACACCTGTTTCCATCCTAACATCCCTGGAGTTGCTCTGAGAAAATCCAGCACGACCTTCCGTCCCTTTGCCTGGATGACACTGTTCTACTGGACATTGCCATTGACACAACCGAACGCACGATTGATCGGTTTAGCAACAGGGTGTGTAAACTACATACGGATGCAGCACAGTATACACACATTCTTGCAGAGGCAAAAGAATGAGACACGTGGCTGACTCAAAGTGTCAACTCTGCCATACTGCAATTGAGTGGGCGAGAGCTTACAGCCGGAAATTTGACTCCTATTTATAAAAACTTTTTGACTGCGACTGCCAGCGTTATCAGGAGAGTGCCTACTGTGTTGGAAAAGCAGAACAACTCAGTGCCCAGCACACTGCGTTTCATAAGAACGCAAAGAAAAGCGTTCATGGACTCCCTATCTCAAATATTTAACTTGCTAGCAGCTCCGGTGTTTGGTTATATGGATTTAGATCACCTGTGGGAATTAACATTCACTGCCCTGTCAATCCTTAACAGCATTTTAGCCTTAATATAACTAACACTGACACCGCATCTGCATGAGTTTCATTTTTGGAATATCCTGGGGGTTGCTGCACCCAGGCCCCCCTTGTCAGAATACACTTGGCAAAAGTATACTACAACTTTCGGGTAAGTGCAATGTGCATGGAACCAGACATTTTCAAGGCATAGGATATGCAGTTTTATTGAATAAATGACAATTGACTTAATACAAGTATACAATGTATCTCTGTATACACTAATTGACTGAATATTACTTAAATGATTTGAGACCAGAATTTCCTTGCACGCCATACTAATACCAGAAATTAACTTGTAACTTGCTAACGAACACATAGTAGCACTTGGCCACTTAATTTCATTATCCAAACAGGTGCAGATTCTAAGTTTTACCTACTAAGTTTAATCATACGTGTTCATGGATTGTAATTAACAGCCTGTATTACTAACTGTACAGCAATAATATTGATCATAGGTTTACGTGGAGGAGGAGATTGAGAAGGGTGAGGAAGTATACGTTGAGATGTATATTGTATACAATGGGAATCAGATGCAGAACCATACGGCCGGAGCACCGTTGTTCGTGTGCCGATTCTGCTCAAGTCTCTTTGAGGATCAGGAAAACACCATCTGCAGCGAATGGTACAGTTTCAAAGTAACATTCCAAATTAAGAAATTAGAGCCAACCGGCTAGCCCCACTGCACCCTGAGGCCTTGGAGACCCCACCACCCCCTCCATCCTCCCTACCCATACTGGAGGGAATACTACCTGCAGCGCGTCTTCTTCCGCGACCAAGCTTTGGCCGGAAGGAGACGCGAGCAACTCCTCGAGGCGATCTGACCATGTTATTCAGAGCCGCCAACCTGGAGGAGTTGCTGGACGTCCTAGACCTGGTTATGACGGCAGCGGAGGTTGAGTTCCGCCGTGTCATCCGGGCCTTCCGCTGCTACCTCGAATCTGTTGCTCTGCCCAGAGTCCACTAACTCCTAATAGACGTCTATTACCGAGATAGTGGATATTAAGTGTTAATAGACGTCTACTATCGAGATAGTAGACGTCTATTAAGTATGTCGGGCTACTTGGATACTGCCGCTGAACGGGCACGAACTGGCATTGAGGACAACACAGTTCTTAGGAAAGTAGGAACAATGTCCTCGATCTACCGATGGAGATAAAGCTTGGGAAGGTTTTTTCAGTGGAAATAAAGTGTAGAGGCCACACTTACACGATCATTTTCTCCCCCGGTACACCAGGCCACTTCTTGTTATCATGCTTGAGGGAGAAGGGACTTGTTCAAGGTTGGGAGATCGTCGATAATTCCATGTGGAGAATGAGCCCTAATTTAACCTTCAGGAAATTACCGCAGCACATGATGAGACAGAGACCTTTTCCTCTTTTCGTAGAAGGTAATTACTTAATTATAATGTTCGTGTTGGTCTATTACATGCGAGACCCTCAGGATTGTCATGAGGATTATAAAGGACTTCAACGGAATTCATCATTAATTCATCTAACAAGTTGCTGTGTTGATATCCTTAGGATTCTTGCTCGCGAGGATTTTTAACTTTGCTGTAGAGTTGTCTCATAACTAGACTTTATAAGTTTATAACACCCTTTCTTTGTGGGAACACCATAGATATTCTAGTCTCTAATGAACTAATATTCATATACCGTTACACCTTTTTAGAGAAGGCTAGACGTGCTCTCTTCCATGATTCCAATTTCCCCTGCATCGGCATCAGCCACAACATACCTGATCTTGAGCAAAGTGAAACCCGGCCATGCTACGCTTCAGTTGACGTGATAAGGTAAAATAAAAATAGTTTTAGTGACCCTTTACAAGGTGTTTATTCATTTTCGTTTCGAATGTATGCTATAACGTATCCGTAATTATTCCTTAACTAATTTAACAAGAAAGCTTAAAAATATATTTCGCAAAATAAGATAGAATTTAAACAATTCAGAAACTATAGCGGGGGTGAGCGCCATTGCAACAGTGGCTGTAGAATGATAGAAATCATCGTATGTTTATTGCTGAATGGGATCCCGGCTTTGAGAGCTATACGCTATGGACGTCGAGCCGAATACATGGTAAGTAGATATTCTATCCTTATAATCTAATTGTCTATACCCTTCCCATCAACGGACCCCGAGTAGTTATTAGGTTATTGATTTTTAATTTAATCTCGACGCTGTATATGGTTGATATTTCTAATTACTTATTATCCGTATAAACTGTACAGCAATATGAATGGAGAGGAGACGATTGAAATAATATGTAATCGCTCTTAATTTTGAACATAGGCGTACGTCGAGGATGGAATAGATAAGGGCGAGCAAGTATAGGTAGAGATGTATACGAACGAGTTCCGGTGCAGAACGATACGGCAAGAGCACTTCTCAATAGACAAGGCACCGTTCTTTTTATGTCGATACTGCTCCAATGTGTTTGAGGATCAGGAGAACACCATTTGCAGCGAATGGTACAGTTTCAAAGTAACCTTCCAAATTAGAGTTTAATTGATATGACAACCGAATGGTTCTATTGTTGTTTCCACCACCAAAGTTTGATTTGAAATAAAAGGTGAATTTCAAATTTCAGTGTGAACACCTCATCGTTCCTGCGAGCACGGGAGCTGACCGGTGTGAGACAAGGGGAATTGGAAGTCCCCTCCCACTACCACTTCGTCGGGAGGTGTTTGATCACCTCGTTTACGGAGTTAAGGGAACATGAACTCTGCATAGAGGATAACACAGTTATCAGAAACAATGTCCTCAACTTGCCCATGGAAATAAACCTGGGCAAGGTTTTTTCTGTGGAGATTGAGTGTAGGGGATACACCTACACGAACATTTTCGCACCTGGTACCCCGGGTCACTTTTTGCTATCCTGTTTGAGGGAGAAGGAACTGAGTGGTTACTTTAACGGAGTAACTTGCGGGCCCTATTACGTGTCCGCATTCTTGAGCAGGAATTCTCATACCATCACCATTCTGTCCATGGGCAGATGGGATTAGAATTTTTGACTGTTTATTTGATCATGATTTCATTACATTATCCGTTTCATTATATTTAATTTTATGATATTTCGCTAATAGCTTAAGTTTCAATGCTTTCATAATCTAATCCTACATTATTATGAATATATTTTAATTCTCCTTTAATGTAGTTGAATCATGAAGTTGATCATCGCAAGTTTCGTGTCAATGTTCTGTTT
Source organism: Beroe forskalii (assembly GCA_011033025.1). Classification (NCBI taxonomy): domain Eukaryota; kingdom Metazoa; phylum Ctenophora; class Nuda; order Beroida; family Beroidae; genus Beroe; species Beroe forskalii. The sequence goes on along the minus strand of WFMF01000009.1, from coordinate 1,192,742 downwards.
TATAGAATCTAACTCAAAATCTCTCAATCAGTTACTCCGGTCACTTTTTATTGAGTTGTCTGAGGGAGAAGAAACTCAGTGGTTACTTCAACGGAGTAACTTGCGGGCTTTACTATGTGTCTGCGTAAGCAGAAACTCTCATACGATCACCATTCTGTCCATGGGCAGATGTTGGATTCGTAGTTAAGAAAGTGAGAAGTGTGTTGGTGGGAACCTTACGACAAAGTTCATGATGAGACTGACTCATTGAGACTTGTTTGTCCAGATGAACGAGATATTAGCCTTCACAGTACTATATAATCTCAGGTTGTCCTTCGTCTGCCTCAGCCAGTAAGCCAGTGCAGGCTGCAGGGAAATCCAAACGACTTGGTGCATGCTTCAGCTTCAAGGACAATAACTTGGCTAGTTTTAACCCAATGTGATTAATTAATAGTCATCTAGTGATAATTTATGACTTATATCAACTAGGAACCTAAAGTTTTTCACTATGATTGCAGATTGTATGTATTCATTTTTTAGTTTATTCCATTTCTAGCACATCAAGTCAGTGTCCCAATGTCAATGTTGGTATTGTAGTGTTTAGTTCATCGAAAGTGCAAAAATGGACTACAAAAATAATATAATATGGACTAGTCCATTTTTCACCATTAACCGGTGAACGTGGTCCATTTTGTCCACATTTTCAAAAACATGAAATAAGTGTGGGTAAAATGAACCACGCAAGAATAGCAAATATAACTGTATATGAATCTTAAAAACAGCACTATTTGGTCGAGGGTATCAAATTACTACCATGGAACAATTTTGAGAGTTTGAGACTAAAAAGTGACCAAATTAAGTTAGGGTGATCCATATTAAACAACTCTCCCCTCTGCAGATGTCAGAGAACAGGTTGCTACAACAAAGAAGGCGAGAAGCCAGTTCCAGATTCACCGCAACAGAGAGATCACGAAGCTTTCATCTGTCTCAATCAGAGGATTTTTTTAAAAATTTTTGGAAGATTTTACTATCTAAGTTAGTAAATTAGTACTTGATGAAGCTTCTAAGTCCCTAATTCTCATCCTCTATGATCTTACCATGTCCTTCGTATAGCCGACTCCACCTTACTTCCTATAACTTCACTATAAGATATTGAATCTCGTAAATTTTGAGTTCTGCCTTATCCCTCTCAACTCCCAGTTAAGAAGATTTACTCTTATCTTTAAACTCTATTAACCCTTTCTCTTCCTAGAACGCAGTGGCTCTTCGAAATAGGAGAGTAGGAGACCTCGTTCGCGATGCCTAGGAGGGTTGTGCCCCCGTCGCTCTTTCCTTGCAATTCTACCTCCAATAGCTCCATTGGACAACAGACTTTGTTGATTATTGATTATCGATTTGTTCTATTTTGATTATTATAAATTGATTAGAATAGAGCCGTTGCAATTCCTAAAACCTAAGTCTCCTCTTTTCTTCTTTTATAATATATTCTAGCATTCTTGACTTCTTAAAAGTTCCAAGTATCACAATGTCATTCGCTGCAGTACAAACAAACATGGATGAACTTGCCTGGTGCCAGTGTGCCACTGCTGAGCTAACCCAGACGAAGGATGCCATCAGATAATGTCTGGGGGTAATAATTATGATAGAATGTCAAATCAATCGCCATACCAGCTGGGGCAAGGCCGAATACGACCGAGACAAAAAATGTCGGGAAGGGTCGTGGGGCGACGATATTCTCACGAAAACCGAAATTATTTTTCGTTTATATAGCGAAAATTCCATTTGAAATGTCTATGTCACTTTCATGCGTAGTGCATTTAAAGGATTAATATAGATTTTGCCATAGCTTCATCCCCCCCCCCTAAGAAAAGGGGGGGGGGGATGAAGATTTTGGGTCAGATAAGGTAGGTGGGGGGTTGCCCTAATTTCAACGATTCTGGGGGGACTTGGACTGGAGGGGGGAGTGAAAAAATTAAGGGGGGGGGATTGGGATCTGACAGAAGAATTTCAAAATTTGACATTAAAAATCCTATCTCCGTGAGAAATATTTTTTCTCAGACCCTCTGGCTTCTGGGGGCTGCGCCCCCAGACCCCCGCTATCTTTGTGTACGACTGCCAAATCACAAAAGTACTTCAATTCCCTGCCATTTTCAAGTGAAATCAACTTAACTTATGTGTTTGTGTGTTTCTTTATTGTGTTGACAATATCCCTGAGGCTTGCTTTCATGCCATTATTTCCTTACAAGTGTCACTTCATAGCTTGAATAATTAAATTTAAGGATAAATTTACATTAGAATTGAACTTCATTACCATTTCAGTGAACTATTATATATATGTTAAAACTCAAAGTTGACTAAATTTATTGTCTGACTTGCTGTGTCAGCCATAATTCAAAGTTTACATACTTTCATCTTGTCATTAAGTTTCTATTTTCAGTTGATTCTATTGTAAACATTTCATATCTTAGAAAAATTTTCGAAGATTTTGGTGGGGGGTTGGTCGAATTTTTGGGATTCAGGGGGCGGGTGCCCAAAAGGGGGGGATTGGGGATTTTGAAAATTCAGGGGGGAGGTTTTGTCAAGGGGGGAGTTGAAAAATTCAGGGGGGGGGGGGATTGGACCCAGGATGAAGGTATGATTTTGCTGTGTGTACAGAATTCCCTGTTTGTACAGATTTCCCTGTTTGTACAGATTTCCCTGTTTGTACAGATTTCCCTGTATTATTGTACACTGTACAGCTGATTTCCCTGTGAGCACAGATTTCCCTCTATAAATTGTACAGATTTCCCTGTTGGTTGTACGTATACTGGTATCCTGATCATTCAGGCATGTGCACAGCTGATTTCCCTGTATTATAATGTATGTACACGGAATGCAGGTATTCCTGAATAGCTGTATCCGTACAGATTTCCCTTTGAGAGGTATAGAGGTATAGAGGTACAGGTATAGGTACGTATGTGATTGCTAGAGGTATCGTATCAAGTGATATTTCGCTATCTAGCTTTGAATAGCCCCAACTGACACCTTTCCTTTTCACATGGATGCCAGCATCCGCAATGTTGTGCGGTCACCGACCGTGCAGCTCCTTATCAACGAGAAGATAGAGGAGATATTCTCCTCGGCCGATGGCCTCGTCTTAGGACTCGTGGTGGACAAGAACCAGGTCAAGGAGTCGGTGATTCCTTTCTTAGAAAACATCGGTTCTGACTTGATGCCCCTTATCTCACAGTTCATATCGAATAGCGAGGTGAGTGACCTTCATTCCGATGGATCATGTCAAGGAATTCTTCAATTGAGAGTTCGTGCATGAGCAAATCAACTTGGTTGCATTTTGAAGTTATCATACCTTTTATTTAGATATTTTAATAGTACGTTCTACTGTACTAACACATCGACTGCTCACTATTTCAGCATATTTCTGAGGACAGGCTGAGGAGTCAGATTGACAAGATGATCAGTAGCAAGATCAGGGAAATGAAGCCTCATGATGTCATCTCGGTATGTTATTCAAATAGTGATATCCACATCATATTATACACCGAGACACTCGGATCGCGACCCAATCCAAATAACGCATGTGATAAATAAGTAGTAGAATAATCTGTAACAGAATATAACGATAAATTCGCGCCTGCAAAAAAGGCAGAAGTTTCACACGATCAGGACGCCCTTTACGAGACATGTTCGAGACTACCACACGCAATTCACCACACGCAATTTACCACACGCTATTTACCACACGCAATTTACCACACGCTATTTACCACACGCTATTTACCACACGCAATTCACCACACGCTATTTACCACACGCAATTTACCACACGCAATTTACCACACGCAATTTACCACACGCTATTTACCACACGCAATTTACCACACACGCAATTTACCACACGCTTTTTACCACACACGCTAGTTACCACACACGCAATTTATCACACACGATTTACCACACGCAATTTATCACACGCTTAATTTACCACACGCTATTTACCACGCGCTATTTACCACGCGCTAGTTACCACACACGCGTATCGCGATCCAAGTGTCTAGGTTTCTGCTTGTCTAAGTTTCTGTTTAACGAAAGAATTAATTATGAAAGTCTGGAATTAATGATGATCTTGCAGTAGCAATCTCAGAATCCAACCGACAAAATTAATGCATCAAATCAAATATCTAAATGCTGTCTTACATGAGGAAGACTTTTAAAAAGTTAATACCTAACTTTCTGTACTGACACTCGCACTTTCAGGTCGTGAAGCGCTTGGTTTCAACTGAGCTTGGTTGGCTTGTGGTGTGGGGCAACGTCATAGGAGGCTTGCTGGGCACTGCGCTTGAACTAGCAGCTGTGTTAAAAGGCTAGGACTCAACGTCACAGACTCCTAGGACTCGAACTAGCAGCTGTGTTAAAAGGCTAGAACTCAACGTCACAGACTGGAACTAGCGGTTGTGTTTGGGATGTGGCGCACCTCGCCCGGTAATTGCTGTAAAACTGATTAACGGCTCTCATTTGACTATATCCGGAGAACGATCTCGTATTGTAAGAATGTGGAGCAAGTCCTTTCAGGGGGCCGTGTTTAACTCAAGGTAACCACCTTGCGGCTATTAAACCACTTAATGATCCTTTATTGTCCGTTTCACGGAGCGGTCTTAATGCTTTAATGGTCTGGGTTTGTTTTATTAAATTGTCATTCTTCCGCGGAGTCGTAGCTTTATTGAAACTTTAAAATGTAGGTGTGTTTACGGATGGGATTTTCAATCAGTCATTATTCAATGGTCGACACGTTGAAATGATGTAATAACTCAATAGTCATTTAATTTTGAATATTGAAGTTTTGTTGTTTCCAATTTGCTGATTTGATGATTTTTATGATTTTAAATGAAATTGCTTTCATGCGAATTTTAATATTTTTATGCGAATTTAATGTTTTTATGTGGATTTTGATTGCTTTATGTTCTAATTCCATCAGGACTTCTGATCTGACAGGTGGCACCACGTCCATTTTTTGTTGACAGGCTCTGAATAGGTTGCGACAGGGTTTTTGACTATTCAAAAACAGGTTTTGGACGTGTTTAGAATTGATTTTGAACAGGATTTGCATTTTTTACAAACTCTTTGAATGGGTTTTGGACAGGGTTGTCATATTTTATCATCTTAGAGAGCAAGTTTAAAACGTTAAATGATGCGATGGGTACGATAAACTTTAAATCAGGAGCTTTCGAAAATCATGTGATTATCGTCGTCAGCTTTGTGGCAGGTTTGGGAAACGTTTTCGACAGGTTTATGACAGGTTTTACACAGATTCTATGTTCTTTTGGACAGGATTTAGGATTTGACGGGGTACCAACTGTCAGCTAGTCAGGAGGCCTCTATCGCATGTTTTGTTTGTACATAACTTTTACAGGAGATTGTTTTCAAAGAACCGTGATTTTCTCTTGGTTTCTACGCATAATTATATCATATTTGTTTGCTGCTTGTGCCTTAGCCCTTAGGGGCCATCCATAAACTCATTAAGGACATTTGCGGACATAGGAGGAGGAGGTTTGTTTGTCTGTAATTCAAAATTTTATGAAAATTTTGGTAGATTTGATGGGTAGTGGAGTACTGAGTAGGAAACGGGCACAAAATAGTCAACCCAAATGATTTTCAAGAAAAATTGGACCCTCTGAGGGAAGGTTTTTTCTTATTTGGGTTACGGTAGTTTGCGAGCAAGGGGAGGCACGTCAGCAAAATTTCATCCATAATTTGAGACCCCTACCTCCTCCAGACGTCCGCATTTTTGCCGAAAATATCTCTAAAAAATGGAGGAATTCCTTGTAAAATCACTGATAAAACCATCGAAATTTCCAAAAGTTCGGATGTCCTCATTTGGCCAAACACCCCTTCCCCCTATGTCCGTAGACTTACGGCATTGACCAGACTCCCCCTCCCCCTCATTGCGGACGTCTTGTAAGGAATAGGATGTGGATGGCCCAAATTTATTTTGAGATAAAGAAGTAGTTATATTCTAATTGTGATCAGGATAAAAGAGAGCACCGGTTACTGCTTTACTGGAGCCGGCCGTATTTACGATCCACCCTCCATTTCTATATTAACCTTAATTGAAAGCAAAACAAACGTAGTACTTACGGAACGACCATTCCGAAGTAAATTTTGGGCCGGTTGGGTTTAGAATATTCGTAACCGATTCAACCAGGAGGGTTCTTCTTTAGTTTACCAATCAATACTTTTTCCTTGAAATTTTCTACCGTCTTATCTCCCTCGATGCCGATGAAATTAGGAACTGCAGTAGGTAATTGAAGGATGAAAATCGATACCGAAGTACCCACAGATGCTTTTTGACCGACTGGAACGCGCGATATCCAAATCTATATTTTCTTGATCACTCAGCGCATGCGGCGCGCATCACGTGCGTGCAGGCTTTTGATCACGTGACTTCTGAAAATTGAACAGCTCACGCGCACGCCATGCACTTCAGCAGCTGTCATTTCCAATTTCGCAGTTCGCGTTCGTTTCGCCATTTCCGTGTTATCAATGAATGAGGCGACATGGGATTTTAAGGCCTCAAATGTGCTTGATATGAGTTTCTATGGTTAGATATCATGTTTAAGAGTTGCCAGGCCATCATAGGAGCCACGCCCAACCTCGAGCCACGCCCAAAAATCCCATCTTTCCTGCCAATATGGTGGCAAAAAAGGGACAAGTGTGTACATGCGATTTCAGCCGATAAATCACTCCAAATCATTTTATTTCGATCACAAAAGTTAATTTAGGGTTCCTAGACACTAAATCAACCATTCCCAGCCCGTGGCCACGCCCAGATTCCACGCCCCATAAATGCGCGAAATGTCGCAAGCTTGGTGGCAAAAAGGGACAAATGTCGCCTGAGGCGACATGGGATTTTAAGGCCTAAATATGCTTGATATGAGTTTCTATGGTTAGATATCATGTTTAAGAGTTGCCAGGCCATCATAGGAGCCACGCCCAACCTCGAGCCACGCCCAAAATCCCATCTTTCCTGCCAATATGGTGGCAAAAAGGGACAAGTGTGGACATGCGATTTCAGCCGATAAATCACTCCAAATCATTTTATTTCGATCACAAAAGTTAATTTAGGGTTCGTAGACACTAAATCAACCATTCCCAGCCCGTGGCCACGCCCAGATTCCACGCCCCATAAATGTCGCAAGCTGGGTGGCAAAAAAAGGGACAAATGTCGCCTGAGGCGACATGGGATTTTAAGGCCTCAAATGTGCTTGATATGAGTTTCTATGGTTAGATATCATGTTTAAGAGTTGCCAGGCCATCATAGGAGCCACGCCCAACCTCGAGCCACGCCCAAAAATCCCATCTTTCCTGCCAATATGGTGGCAAAAAAGGGACAAGTGTGGACATGCGATTTCAGCCGATAAATCACTCCAAATCATTTTATTTCGATCACAAAAGTTAATTTAGGGTTCCTAGACACTAAATCAACCATTCCCAGCCCGTGGCCACGCCCAGATTCCACGTCCCATAAATGCGCGAAATGTCGCAAGCTTGGTGGCAAAAAAGGGACAAATGTCGCCTGAGGCGACATGGGATTTTAAGGCCTCAAATGTGCTTGATATGAGTTTCTATGGTTAGATATCATGTTTAAGAGTTGCCAGGCCATCATAGGAGCCACGCCCAACCTCGAGCCACGCCCAAAAATCCCATCTTTCCTGCCAATATGGTGGCAAAAAAGGGACAAGTGTGGACATGCGATTTCAGCCGATAAATCACTCCAAATCATTTATTTCGATCACAAAAGTTAATTTAGGGTTCTAGACACTAAATCAACCATTCTCAGCCCGTGGCCACGCCCAGATTCCACGCCCCATAAATGCGCGAAATGTCGCAAGCTGGGTGGCAAAAAAGGGACAAATGTCGCCTGAGGCGACATGGGATTTTAAGGCCTCAAATGTGCTTGATATGAGTTTCTATGGTTAGATATCATGTTTAAGAGTTGCCAGGCCATCATAGGAGCCACGCCCAACCTTGAGCCACGCCCAAAAATCCCATCTTTCCTGCCAATATGGTGGCAAAAAAGGGACAAGTGTGGACATGCGATTTCAGCCGATAAATCACTCCAAATCATTTTATTTCGATCACAAAAGTTAATTTAGGGTTCCTAGACACTAAATCAACCATTCCCAGCCCGTGGCCACGCCCAGATTCCACGCCCCATAAATGCGCGAAATGTCGCAAGCTTGGTGGCAAAAAAAGGGACAAATGTCGCCTGAGGCGACATGGGATTTTTAGGCCTCAAATGTGCTTGATATGAGTTTCTATGGTTAGATATCATGTTTAAGAGTTGCCAGGCCATCATAGGAGCCACGCCCAACCTTGAGCCACGCCCAAAAATCCCATCTTTCCTGCCAATATGGTGGCAAAAAGGGACAAGTGTGGACATGCGATTTCAGCCGATAAATCACTCCAAATCATTTTATTTCGATCACAAAAGTTAATTTAGGGTTCCTAGACACTAAATCAACCATTCCCAGCCCGTGGCCACGCCCAGATTCCACGCCCCATAAATGCGCGAAATGTCGCAAGCTGGGTGGCAAAAAGGGACAAATGTCGCCTGAGGCGACATGGGATTTTAAGGCCTCAAATGTGCTTGATATGAGTTTCTATGGTTAGATATCATGTTTAAGAGTTGCCAGGCCATCATAGGAGCCACGCCCAACCTCGAGCCACGCCCAAAAATCCCATCTTTCCTGCCAATATGGTGGCAAAAAGGGACAAGTGTGGACATGCGATTTCAGCCGATAAATCACTCCAAATCATTTTATTTCGATCACAAAAGTTAATTTAGGGTTCCTAGACACTAAATCAACCATTCCCAGCCCGTGGCCACGCCCAGATTCCACGCCCCATAAATGCGCGAAATGTCGCAAGCTGGGTGGCAAAAAGGGACAAATGTCGCCTGAGGCGACATGGGATTTTAAGGCCTCAAATGTGCTTGATATGAGTTTCTATGGTTAGATATCATGTTTAAGAGTTGCCAGGCCATCATAGGAGCCACGCCCAACCTTGAGCCACGCCCAAAAATCCCATCTTTCCTGCCAATATGGTGGCAAAAAAGGGACAAGTGTGGACATGCGATTTCAGCCGATAAATCACTCCAAATCATTTTATTTCGATCACAAAAGTTAATTTAGGGTTCCTAGACACTAAATCAACCATTCCCAGCCCGTGGCCACGCCCAGATTCCACGCCCCATAAATGCGCGAAATGTCGCAAGCTGGGTGGCAAAAAAGGGACAAATGTCGCCTGAGGCGACATGGGATTTTAAGGCCTCAAATGTGCTTGATATGAGTTTCTATGGTTAGATATCATGTTTAAGAGTTGCCAGGCCATCATAGGAGCCACGCCCAACCTTGAGCCACGCCCAAAAATCCCATCTTTCCTGCCAATATGGTGGCAAAAAAGGGACAAGTGTGGACATGCGATTTCAGCCGATAAATCACTCCAAATCATTTTATTTCGATCACAAAAGTTAATTTAGGGTTCCTAGACACTAAATCAACCATTCCCAGCCCGTGGCCACGCCCAGATTCCACGCCCCATAAATGCGCGAAATGTCGCAAGCTGGGTGGCAAAAAGGGACAAATGTCGCCTGAGGCGACATGGGATTTTAAGGCCTCAAATGTGCTTGATATGAGTTTCTATGGTTAGATATCATGTTTAAGAGTTGCCAGGCCATCATAGGAGCCACGCCCAACCTTGAGCCACGCCCAAAAATCCCATCTTTCCTGCCAATATGGTGGCAAAAAGGGACAAGTGTGGACATGCGATTTCAGCCGATAAATCACTCCAAATCATTTTATTTCGATCACAAAAGTTAATTTAGGGTTCCTAGACACTAAATCAACCATTCCCAGCCCGTGGCCACGCCCAGATTCCACGCCCCATAAATGCGCGAAATGTCGCAAGCTGGGTGGCAAAAAAGGGACAAATGTCGCCTGAGGCGACATGGGATTTTAAGGCCTCAAATGTGCTTGATATGAGTTTCTATGGTTAGATATCATGTTTAAGAGTTGCCAGGCCATGATAGGAGCCACGCCCAACCTTGAGCCACGCCCAACCTTGAGCCACGCCCAAAAATCCCATCTTTCCTGCCAATATGGTGGCAAAAAAGGGACAAGTGTGGACATGCGATTTCAGCCGATAAATCACTCCAAATCATTTTATTTCGATCACAAAAGTTAATTTAGGGTTCCTAGACACTAAATCAACCATTCCCAGCCCGTGGCCACGCCCAGATTCCACGCCCCATAAATGCGCGAAATGTCGCAAGCTGGGTGGCAAAAAAGGGACAAATGTCGCCTGAGGCGACATGGGATTTTAAGGCCTCAAATGTGCTTGATATGAGTTTCTATGGTTAGATATCATGTTTAAGAGTTGCCAGGCCATCATAGGAGCCACGCCCAACCTTGAGCCACGCCCAAAATCCCATCTTTCCTGCCAATATGGTGGCAAAAAGGGACAAGTGTGGACATGCGATTTCAGCCGATAAATCACTCCAAATCATTTTATTTCGATCACAAAAAGTTAATTTAGGGTTCCTAGACACTAAATCAACCATTCCAAGCCCGTGGCCACGCCCAGATTCCACGCCCCATAAATGCGCGAAATGTCGCAAGCTGGGTGGCAAAAAAGGGACAAATGTCGCCTGAGGCGACATGGGATTTTAAGGCCTCAAATGTGCTTGATATGAGTTTCTATGGTTAGATATCATGTTTAAGAGTTGCCAGGCCATCATAGGAGCCACGCCCAACCTTGAGCCACGCCCAAAAATCCCATCTTTCCTGCCAATATGGTGGCAAAAAGGGACAAGTGTGGACATGCGATTTCAGCCGATAAATCACTCCAAATCATTTTATTTCGATCACAAAAAGTTAATTTAGGGTTCCTAGACACTAAATCAACCATTCCCAGCCCGTGGCCACGCCCAGATTCCACGCCCCATAAATGCGCGAAATGTCGCAAGCTGGGTGGCAAAAAAGGGACAAATGTCGCCTGAGGCGACATGGGATTTTAAGGCCTCAAATGTGCTTGATATGAGTTTCTATGGTTAGATATCATGTTTTAAGAGTTGCCCAGGCCATCATAGGAGCCACGCCCAACCTTGAGCCACGCCCAAAAATCCCATCTTTCCTGCCAATATGGTGGCAAAAAGGGACAAGTTGTGGACATGCGATTTCAGCCGATAAATCACTCCAAATCATTTTATTTCGATCACAAAAAGTTAATTTAGGGTTCCTAGACACTAAATCAACCATTCCCAGCCCGTGGCCACGCCCAGATTCCACGCCCCATAAATGCGCGAAATGTCGCAAGCTGGGTGGCAAAAAGGGACAAATGTCGCCTGAGGCGACATGGGATTTTAAGGCCTCAAATGTGCTTGATATGAGTTTCTATGGTTAGATATCATGTTTAAGAGTTGCCAGGCCATCATAGGAGCCACGCCCAACCTTGAGCCACGCCCAAAAATCCCATCTTTCCTGCCAATATGGTGGCAAAAAAGGGACAAGTTTGGACATGCGATTTCAGCCGATAAATCACTCCAAATCATTTTATTTCGATCACAAAAGTTAATTTAGGGTTCCTAGACACTAATCAACCATTCCCAGCCCGTGGCCACGCCCAGATTCCACGCCCCATAAATGCGCGAAATGTCGCAAGCTGGGTGGCAAAAAAGGGACAAATGTCGCCTGAGGCGACATGGGATTTTAAGGCCTCAAATGTGCTTGATATGAGTTTCTATGGTTAGATATCATGTTTAAGAGTTGCCAGGCCATCATAGGAGCCACGCCCAACCTTGAGCCACGCCCAAAAATCCCATCTTTCCTGCCAATATGGTGGCAAAAAAGGGACAAGTGTGGACATGCGATTTCAGCCGATAAATCACTCCAAATCATTTTATTTCGATCACAAAAGTTAATTTAGGGTTCCTAGACACTAAATCAACCATTCCCAGCCCGTGGCCACGCCCAGATTCCACGCCCCATAAATGCGCGAAATGTCGCAAGCTTGGTGGCAAAAAGGGACAAATGTCGCCTGAGGCGACATGGGATTTTAAGGCCTCAAATGTGCTTGATATGAGTTTCTATGGTTAGATATCATGTTTAAGAGTTGCCAGGCCATCATAGGAGCCACGCCCAACCTTGGGCCACGCCCAAAAATCCCATCTTTCCTGCCAATATGGTGGCAAAAAAGGGACAAATGTTGACATGCGATTTCAGCCGATAAATCACTCCAAATCATTTTATTTCGATCACAAAAGTTAATTTAGGGCTCCTAGACACTAAATCAACCATTCCCAGCCCGTGGCCACGCCCAGATTCCACGCCCCATAAATGCGCGAAATGTCGCAAGCTGGGTGGCAAAAAAGGGACAAATGTCGCCTGAGGCGACATGGGATTTTAAGGCCTCAAATGTGCTTGATATGAGTTTCTATGGTTAGATATCATGTTTAAGAGTTGCCAGGCCATCATAGGAGCCACGCCCAACCTTGAGCCACGCCCAAAAATCCCATCTTTCCTGCCAATATGGTGGCAAAAAGGGACAAGTTTGGACATGCGATTTCAGCCGATAAATCACTCCAAATCATTTTATTTCGATCACAAAAGTTAATTTAGGGTTCCTAGACACTAAATCAACCATTCCCAGCCCGTGGCCACGCCCAGATTCCACGCCCCATAAATGCACGAAATGTCGCACGCTGGGTGGCAAAAAAGGGACAAATGTCGCCTGAAGCGACATGGGATTTAAGGCCTCAAATGTGCTTGATATGAGTTTTTATGGTTAGGTATTATGTTAAAGAGTTGCCAGGCCATCATAGGAGCCACGCTCAACCTTGAGCCACGCCCAAAAATCCCATCTTTCCTGCCAATATGGTAGCAAAAGAGGGACACGCAAATTCAGCCGATAAATCACTCCAAATCATTTTATTTCGATCAGAAAAGTTAATTTAGGGTTCCTAGACACTAAATCAACCATTCCCAGCCCGTGGCCACGCCCAGATTCCACACCCCATAAATGCGCGAAATGTCGCAAGCTGGGTGGCAAAAAGGGACAAATGTCGCCTGAGGCGACATGGGATTTTAAGGCCTCAAATGTGCTTGATATGAGTTTCTATGGTTAGATATCATGTTTAAGAGTTGCCAGGCCATCATAGGAGCCACGCCCAACCTTGAGCCACGCCCAAAAATCCCATCTTTCCTGCCAATATGGTGGCAAAAAGGGACAAGTGTGGACATGCGATTTCAGCCGATAAATCACTCCAAATCATTTTATTTCGATCACAAAAGTTAATTTAGGGTTCCTAGACACTAAATCAACCATTCCCAAGCGCAGATTCCACGCCCCATAAATGCGCGAAATGTCGCAAGCTGGGTGGCAAAAAAGGACAAATGTCGCCTGAGGCGACATGGGATTTTAAGGCCTCAAATGTGCTTGATATGAGTTTCTATGGTTAGATATCATGTTTAAGAGTTGCCAGGCCATCATAGGAGCCACGCCCAACCTTGAGCCACGCCCAAAAATCCCATCTTTCCTGCCAATATGGTGGCAAAAAGGGACAAGTGTGGACATGCGATTTCAGCCGATAAATCACTCCAAATCATTTTATTTCGATCACAAAAAGTTAATTTAGGGTTCCTAGACACTAAATCAACCATTCCCAGCCCGTGGCCACGCCCAGATTCCACGCCCCATAAATGCGCGAAATGTCGCAAGCTGGGTGGCAAAAAGGGACAAATGTCGCCTGAGGCGACATGGGATTTTAAGGCCTCAAATGTGCTTGATATGAGTTTCTATGGTTAGATATCATGTTTAAGAGTTGCCAGGCCATCATAGGAGCCACGCCCAACCTTGAGCCACGCCCAAAATCCCATCTTTCCTGCCAATATGGTGGCAAAAAGGGACAAGTGTGGACATGCGATTTCAGCCGATAAATCACTCCAAATCATTTTATTTCGATCACAAAAGTTAATTTAGGGTTCCTAGACACTAAATCAACCATTCCCAGCCCGTGGCCACGCCCAGATTCCACGCCCCATAAATGCGCGAAATGTCGCAAGCTGGGTGGCAAAAAAGGGACAAATGTCGCCTGAGGCGACATGGGATTTCTAAGGCCTCAAATGTGCTTGATATGAGTTTCTATGGTTAGATATCATGTTTAAGAGTTGCCAGGCCATCATAGGAGCCACGCCCAACCTTGAGCCACGCCCAAAAATCCCATCTTTCCTGCCAATATGGTGGCAAAAAGGGACAAGTGTGGACATGCGATTTCAGCCGATAAATCACTCCAAATCATTTTATTTCGATCACAAAAGTTAATTTAGGGTTCCTAAACACTAAATCAACCATTCCCAGCCCGTGGCCACGCCCCATAAATGCGCGAAATGTCGCAAGCTGGGTGGCAAAAAAGGGACAAATGTCGCCTGAGGCGACATGGGATTTTAAGGCCTCAAATGTGCTTGATATGAGTTTCTATGGTTAGATATCATGTTTAAGAGTTGCCAGGCCATCATAGGAGCCACGCCCAACCTTGAGCCACGCCCAAAAATCCCATCTTTCCTGCCAATATGGTGGCAAAAAGAGACAAGTGTGGACATGCGATTTCAGCCGATAAATCACTCCAAATCATTTTATTTCGATCACAAAAGTTAATTTAGGGTTCCTAGACACTAAATCAACCATTCCCAGCCCGTGGCCACGCCCAGATTCCACGCCCCATAAATGCGCGAAATGTCGCAAGCTGGGTGGCAAAAAGGGACAAATGTCGCCTGAGGCGACATGGGATTTTAAGGCCTCAAATGTGCTTGATATGAGTTTCTATGGTTAGATATCATGTTTAAGAGTTGCCAGGCCATCATAGGAGCCACGCCCAACCTTGAGCCACGCCCAAAAATCCCATCTTTCCTGCCAATATGGTGGCAAAAAGGGACAAGTGTGGACATGCGATTTCAGCCGATAAATCACTCCAAATCATTTTATTTCGATCACAAAAGTTAATTTAGGGTTCCTAGACACTAAATCAACCATTCCCAGCCCGTGGCCACGCCCAGATTCCACGCCCCATAAATGCGCGAAATGTCGCAAGCTGGGTGGCAAAAAGGACAAATGTCGCCTGAGGCGACATGGGATTTTAAGGCCTCAAATGTGCTTGATATGAGTTTCTATGGTTAGATATCATGTTTAAGAGTTGCCAGGCCATCATAGGAGCCACGCCCAACCTTGAGCCACGCCCAAAAATCCCATCTTTCCTGCCAATATGGTGGCAAAAAGGGACAAGTGTGGACATGCGATTTCAGCCGATAAATCACTCCAAATCATTTTATTTCGATCACAAAAGTTAATTTAGGGTTCCTAGACACTAAATCAACCATTCCCAGCCCGTGGCCACGCCCAGATTCCACGCCCCATAAATGCGCGAAATGTCGCAAGCTGGGTGGCAAAAAAGGGACAAATGTCGCCTGAGGCGACATGGGATTTTAAGGCCTCAAATGTGCTTGATATGAGTTTCTATGGTTAGATATCATGTTTAAGAGTTGCCAGGCCATCATAGGAGCCACGCCCAACCTTGAGCCACGCCCAAAAATCCCATCTTTCCTGCCAATATGGTGGCAAAAAGGGACAAGTGTGGACATGCGATTTCAGCCGATAAATCACTCCAAATCATTTTATTTCGATCACAAAAAGTTAATTTAGGGTTCCTAGACACTAAATCAACCATTTCCAGCCCGTGGCCACGCCCAGATTCCACGCCCCATAAATGCGCGAAATGTCGCAAGCTGGGTGGCAAAAAGGGACAAATGTCGCCTGAGGCGACATGGGATTTTAAGGCCTCAAATGTGCTTGATATGAGTTTCTATGGTTAGATATCATGTTTAAGAGTTGCCAGGCCATCATAGGAGCCACGCCCAACCTTGAGCCACGCCCAAAAATCCCATCTTTCCTGCCAATATGGTGGCAAAAAGGGACAAGTGTGGACATGCGATTTCAGCCGATAAATCACTCCAAATCATTTTATTTCGATCACAAAAGTTAATTTAGGGTTCCTAGACACTAAATCAACCATTCCCAGCCCATGGCCACGCCCAGATTCCACGCCCCATAAATGCGCGAAATGTCGCAAGCTGGGTGGCAAAAAAGGGACAAATGTCGCCTGAGGATTTATCGGCCTGAAATCCTCATGTCCAAACTTGTCCCTTTTTGTTTTTATTGGCAGGAAAGATGGGATTTTGGGCGTGGCTCAAGGTTGGGCGTGGCTCCTATGATGGCCTGGCAACTCTTAAACATGATATCTAACCATAAAACTCATATCAAGCACATTTGAGGCCTTAAAATTCCATGTCGCCTCAGGCGACATTTGTCCCTTTTTGCCACCCAGCTTGCGACATTTCGCGCATTTATGGGGCGTGGAATCTGGGCGTGGCCACGGGCTGGGAATGGTTGATTTAGTGTCTAGGAACCCTAAATTAACTTTTGTGATCGAAATAAAATGATTTGGAGTGATTTATCGGCTGAAATCGCATGTCCACACTTGTCTCTTTTTTCGCCACCATATTGGCAGGAAAGATGGGATTTTTGGGCGTGGCTCAAGGTTGGGCGTGGCTCCTATGATGGCCTGGCAACTCTTAAACATGATACCTAACCATAGAAACTCATATCAAGCACATTTGAGGCCTTAAAATCCCATGTCGCCTCAGGCGACATTTGTCTCTTTTTGCCACACAGCTTGCGACATTTCGCGCATTTATGGGGCATGGAATCTGGGCGTGGCCACGGGCTGGGAATGGTGGTTTCAGTGTATAGGAACCCTAAATTAACTTTTGTGATCGAAATAAAATGATTTGGAGTGATTTATCGGTTGAAATCGCATGTCCACACTTGTCCCTTTTTTGCCACCATATTGGCAGGAAAGATGGGATTTTTGGGCGTGGCTCCTATGATGGCCTGGCAACTCTTAAACATGATATCTAACCATAGAAACTCATATCAAGCACATTTGAGGCCTTAAAATCCCATGTCGCCTCAGGCGACATTTGTCCCTTTTTTGCCACCCAGCTTGCGACATTTCGCGCATTTATGGGGCGTGGAATCTGGGCGTGGCCACGGGCTGGGAATGGTTGATTTAGTGTCTAGGAACCCTAAATTAACTTTTGTGATCGAAATAAAATGATTTGGAGTGATTTATCGGCTGAAATCGCATGTCCACACTTGTCCCTTTTTGCCACCATATTGGCAGGAAAGATGGGATTTTTGGGCGTGGCTCAAGGTTGGGCGTGGCTCCTATGATGGCCTGGCAACTCTTAAACATGATATCTAACCATAGAAACTCATATCAAGCACATTTGAGGCCTTAAAATCCCATGTCGCCTCAGGCGACATTTGTCCCTTTGCCACCCAGCTTGCGACATTTCGCGCATTTATGGGGCGTGGAATCTGGGCGTGGCCACGGGCTGGGAATGGTTGATTTAGTGTCTAGGAACCCTAAATTAACTTTTGTGATCGAAATAAAATGATTTGGAGTGATTTATCGGCTGAAATCGCATGTCCACACTTGTCCCTTTTTGCCACCATATTGGCAGGAAAGATGGGATTTTTGGGCGTGGCTCAAGGTTGGGCGTGGCTCCTATGATGGCCTGGCAACTCTTAAACATGATATCTAACCATAGAAACTCATATCAAGCACATTTGAGGCCTTAAAATCCCATGTCGCCTCAGGCGACATTTGTCCCTTTTGCCACCCAGCTTGCGACATTTCGCGCATTTATGGGGCGTGGAATCTGGGCGTGGCCACGGGCTGGGAATGGTTGATTTAGTGTCTAGGAACCCTAAATTAACTTTTGTGATCGAAATAAAATGATTTGGAGTGATTTATCGGCTGAAATCGCATGTCCACACTTGTCCCTTTTTGCCACCATATTGGCAGGAAAGATGGGATTTTTGGGCGTGGCTCAAGGTTGGGCGTGGCTCCTATGATGGCCTGGCAACTCTTAAACATGATATCTAACCATAGAAACTCATATCAAGCACATTTGAGGCCTTAAAATCCCATGTCGCCTCAGGCGACATTTGTCCCTTTTTGCCACCCAGCTTGCGACATTTCGCGCATTTATGGGGCGTGGAATCTGGGCGTGGCCACGGGCTGGGAATGGTTGATTTAGTGTCTAGGAACCCTAAATTAACTTTTGTGATCGAAATAAAATGATTTGGAGTGATTTATCGGCTGAAATCGCATGTCCACACTTGTCCCTTTTTGCCACCATATTGGCAGGAAAGATGGGATTTTGGGCGTGGCTCAAGGTTGGGCGTGGCTCCTATGATGGCCTGGCAACTCTTAAACATGATATCTAACCATAGAAACTCATATCAAGCACATTTGAGGCCTTAAAATCCCATGTCGCCTCAGGCGACATTTGTCCCTTTTGCCACCCAGCTTGCGACATTTCGCGCATTTATGGGGCGTGGAATCTGGGCGTGGCCACGGGCTGGGAATGGTTGATTTAGTGTCTAGGAACCCTAAATTAACTTTTGTGATCGAAATAAAATGATTTGGAGTGATTTATCGGCTGAAATCGCATGTCCACACTTGTCCCTTTTTGCCACCATATTGGCAGGAAAGATGGGATTTTGGGCGTGGCTCAAGGTTGGGCGTGGCTCCTATGATGGCCTGGCAACTCTTAAACATGATATCTAACCATAGAAACTCATATCAAGCACATTTGAGGCCTTAAAATCCCATGTCGCCTCAGGCGACATTTGTCCCTTTTGCCACCCAGCTTGCGACATTTCGCGCATTTATGGGGCGTGGAATCTGGGCGTGGCCACGGGCTGGGAATGGTTGATTTAGTGTCTAGGAACCCTAAATTAACTTTTGTGATCGAAATAAAATGATTTGGAGTGATTTATCGGCTGAAATCGCATGTCCACACTTGTCCCTTTTTGCCACCATATTGGCAGGAAAGATGGGATTTTTGGGCGTGGCTCGAGGTTGGGCGTGGCTCCTATGATGGCCTGGCAACTCTTAAACATGATATCTAACCATAGAAACTCATATCAAGCACATTTGAGGCCTTAAAATCCCATGTCGCCTCAGGCGACATTTGTCCCTTTTTGCCACCCAGCTTGCGACATTTCGCGCATTTATGGGGCGTGGAATCTGGGCGTGGCCACGGGCTGGGAATGGTTGATTTAGTGTCTAGGAACCCTAAATTAACTTTTGTGATCGAAATAAAATGATTTGGAGTGATTTATCGGCTGAAATCGCATGTCCACACTTGTCCCTTTTTGCCACCATATTGGCAGGAAAGATGGGATTTTTGGGCGTGGCTCCTATGATGGCCTGGCAACTCTTAAACATGATATCTAACCATAGAAACTCATATCAAGCACATTTGAGGCCTAAAAATCCCATGTCGCCTCAGGCGACATTTGTCCCTTTTTGCCACCCAGCTTGCGACATTTCGCGCATTTATGGGGCGTGGAATCTGGGCGTGGCCACGGGCTGGGAATGGTTGATTTAGTGTCTAGGAACCCTAAATTAACTTTTGTGATCGAAATAAAATGATTTGGAGTGATTTATCGGCTGAAATCGCATGTCCACACTTGTCCCTTTTTGCCACCATATTGGCAGGAAAGATGGGATTTTTGGGCGTGGCTCAAGGTTGGGCGTGGCTCCTATGATGGCCTGGCAACTCTTAAACATGATATCTAACCATAGAAACTCATATCAAGCACATTTGAGGCCTTAAAATCCCATGTCGCCTCAGGCGACATTTGTCCCTTTTTGCCACCCAGCTTGCGACATTTCGCGCATTTATGGGGCGTGGAATCTGGGCGTGGCCACGGGCTGGGAATGGTTGATTTAGTGTCTAGGAACCCTAAATTAACTTTTGTGATCGAAATAAAATGATTTGGAGTGATTTATCGGCTGAAATCGCATGTCCACACTTGTCCCTTTTTTGCCACCATATTGGCAGGAAAGATGGGATTTTGGGCGTGGCTCGAGGTTGGGCGTGGCTCCTATGATGGCCTGGCAACTCCTAAATATGATACCTAACAATAACTCATATCAAGCACATTTTAGGCCTTTAAATCCCATGTCGCCTCAGGCGACATTTGTCCCTTTTGCCACCCAGCTTGCGACATTTCGCGCATTTATGGGGCGTGGAATCTGGGCGTGGCCACGGGCTGGGAATGGTTGATTTAGTGTCTAGGAACCCTAAATTAACTTTTGTGATCGAAATAAAATGATTTGGAGTGATTTATCGGCTGAAATTGCATGTCCACACTTGTCCCTTTTTGCCACCATATTGGCAGGAAAGATGGGATTTTGGGCGTGGCTCGAGGTTGGGCGTGGCTCCTATGATGGCCTGGCAACTCTTAAACATGATATCTAACCATAGAAACTCATATCAAGCACATTTGAGGCCTTAAAATCCCATGTCGCCTCAGGCGACATTTGTCCCTTTTGCCACCCAGCTTGCGACATTTCGCGCATTTATGGGGCGTGGAATCTGGGCGTGGCCACGGGCTGGGAATGGTTGATTTAGTGTCTAGGAACCCTAAATTAACTTTTGTGATCGAAATAAAATGATTTGGAGTGATTTATCGGCTGAAATCGCATGTCCACACTTGTCCCTTTTTGCCACCATATTGGCAGGAAAGATGGGATTTTGGGCGTGGCTCGAGGTTGGGCGTGGCTCCTATGATGGCCTGGCAACTCTTAAACATGATATCTAACCATAGAAACTCATATCAAGCACATTTGAGGCCTTAAAATCCCATGTCGCCTCAGGCGACATTTGTCCCTTCTTTGCCACCAAGCTTGCGACATTTCGCGCATTTATGGGGCGTGGAATCTGGGCGTGGCCACGGGCTGGTAATGGTTGATTTAGTGTCTAGGAACCCTAAATTAACTTTTGTGATCGAAATAAAATGATTTGGAGTGATTTATCGGCTGAAATCGCATGTCCACACTTGTCCCTTTTTTGCCACCATATTGGCAGGAAAGATGGGATTTTGGGCGTGGCTCAAGGTTGGGCGTGGCTCCTATGATGGCCTGGCAACTCTTAAACATGATATCTAACCATAGAAACTCATATCAAGCACATTTGAGGCCTTAAAATCCCATGTCGCCTCAGGCGACATTTGTCCCTTTTTTGCCACCAAGCTTGCGACATTTCGCGCATTTATGGGGCGTGGAATCTGGGCGTGGCCACGGGCTGAGAATGGTTGATTTAGTGTCTAGGAACCCTAAATTAACTTTTGTGATCGAAATAAAATGATTTGGAGTGATTTATCGGCTGAAATCGCATGTCCACACTTGTCCCTTTTTGCCACCATATTGGCAGGAAAGATGGGATGTTGGGCGTGGCTCAAGGTTGGGCGTGGCTCCTATGATGGCCTGGCAACTCTTAAACATGATATCTAACCATAGAAACTCATATCAAGCACATTTGAGGCCTTAAAATCCCATGTCGCCTCAGGCGACATTTGTCCCTTTTTTGCCACCCAGCTTGCATTTATGGGGCATGGAATCTGGGCGTGGCCACGGGCTGGGAATGGTTGATTTAGTGTATAGGAACCCTAAATTAACTTTTATCATCGAAATGAAATGATTTGGAGTGATTTATCGGCTGAAATCTACATATTCACATTTGTCCCTTTTTTGCCACCCTTTTGACAGGAAAGATGGGTTTTTGCGTGGCTAAAGGTTGGGCGTGGCTCCTAGTCCTATAACGCCTGGCAACTCTTAAACCTGATAACTAACCATAACAACTCACATCAAGTACATTTGAGGCCTTATAATCCCATGTCGCCTCAGGCGACATTTGTCCCTTGTTTCCACCTGACTCAGATCAACTGAATTTGGTTCAATACTTGCATATCGGCTTAAGTGGATTATGGATGAGTAAGTCATTTACTTTTTTACCTCTGGGCAGATTATGTGGGATTTGGGTTGCTTAGCAAGGTATGGCTTAGCAACCATGGTGACCGGCCCGGCAAAATAAAGACAAGATATCTTACCTTAACAACACGCTTGAAACGCTTTGTTCCCTCATGAAACATATTTTGCCTTCATCTTTGCCACTCGACTGGGAATGGTGCTTATACTCAATTATTGTCAAATTACTGTCAACGTACATGATACTATGATAATGTATGTCATCTTCAGGCTGAAATTGTGGCTCTTTTCACCTTCAAATTGGGCAGTTAAAGTCGGGTCGGTTGATCTAAAGGCCATAAAAGCATCTACCTACGCGATTACGAGTTAAAACAAGAACTACAACTTTATAAAAATTCAAGTTACTACTGGAATCGTCTAAATGGCCGCTTATAATGGCTCGAAGATTGAAAGGCCATTTTTGACTTTGGTTGGATGAAAAAGGTCGGCTTAATTCAAAACGTACAAATCAATCATCAAAGACAATTAACAACTTATTAAGCAACTAACTAGTCAAACTAATTGATGTAAATCGCTTCAATGAGATAGTAGATGACTCACGATTTTGTGTAACGTTCATGGGAGGAAGTTGCACATGTTACGCGCGCGCGGCGCGCGCATTTGGAGTGCCGAAATTTGCGGCGCGGCTTGTCCCATGTCGCGTAAAACATGTCCTGGACGTGACCTGGTACGTGCCGGGATGCTCTATTGAGCTATTGCTCTGCGTCCATCCCGAGCTGATTGGCTTGCATCCCTTGCGAAAATTGAATCCCTTGTTATAATTTATAATTGGTCGAAATGGGTGCCTCAGCAGACAGCATCCGTAACGGCGTAACAATTTTACATGCATCCTGTATCCAAAATTCTAGCTACTTGGCTGCTAAACACTGTAATTATGAAAGGAAAAACTTAAATCTTAGAAGACATGACATATTCTGATACTTAAACTTTGGCTCTTTGATAGTTTGAAAGACATCCGTGGCATGTTCTAGTACCCCAATATATTCTTATTCTCCGATTTTGTTGCAGAGCTTTCGAGGACTCAAGTATCATGGAATTACCTACTTCACGGCTTGACTGATAAAGTGATAAGCTGATACACTGACCAACGTCATGTAGTCAGAATCGAATATGATTGGTTGAATAAGAGAAGATGGAGATTTAGGTACATTAGGGTATTGTAATAACGGCCCGTGAATAATTTCGCCACAAGCTTATCCTTTTAGGAATGTGTTGACAACACTCCCAGGAAATTTAGGTAACGTTCTTAATCTATCTGCTCAAATGAAAAGTTGCGAACTTATACAGACACGTCATATGCCCTGATCTATAATAGCTGCAGTGCTACAGCTTTACTTATTACCTATCTGCTTAATTACACTTTTACAGAGGCATTGAGTAGCTATCAGATAATGCCACATGGGTCAGCTATAACTGCTCATGCGTAAAACCTTAAAATCTCATCCAGCTCATATACATAATAATAAGCTAATAAGCTAATATATGAGGGAGAACATGACTTTGCTACTTTAAATTGTAAAAGAAATCGATTGAGGCCCGTCACACCAATCGCCAATGCTTTAGCTTTCCCACCTTTCTAATAATTGGTCTAAAACGATATAAAATTTAAGACACACTTGGATCAGAATTAACTCTAGATAGGTTTCCTATATGATTAGATTCTGCGAACTGTATTTTCAAACTCAACAATCTTTAAAACATGCGTTTAATTGGTTTCTGACTCTGAGTAGTTAGTGAATATCGGTACCTACTTTGATCTCTAAATTAGCGCCTACTTTGATGATTGATCTCTAAAAGTCTAAATAAGTTAATTATAACACGAATGTGGATTTCTTCTTTGTGATATTCGAATATTTTCTCGTTATTTTACCTGTCAATGTCACGTGTACATTACCAGCCAGTACCTTCCTTTCGTTTAAAGTTCATCCTTACTTCCATTCTATCCCTACTTCCATATAAGTACATAATTCTCTAATCAGATTTTCGACGATATTGTTGAAGGATGGCACTCGTCGAATAGTCGTGATTTTTCCAACTTTATGAAAATACCTAAACTCGTGGACGATTTGATAATTTTATAATTGAGACCACTTTTCGCTAATTAACGTAATACCAACGCGTCTAGATCCCGGATTTTAATATTTTAATAATATTTAAAATCTTCAATCAATTCAGTACACGTCGAGTTGTCAACCACTCCACCGTGAATACTCGTTATATGTGTGTGCTCATCGCGGAGAAAACAACACAGGCAACTCGTCAAAAATGTTGTCAAAAGCATTAAAAAGAGCCAATATGACCCGTTTGCAGACAGCTCTTATTCAGGAAGAACTGTTTTCATTTCATTTCTGGTATATATCTTGATTGTTTCAGACAGCAGCAAACGCAATGTTGCGAACTTACCAATATGCTCTTAACTTAGCTATTTTATTTCACTCGACGAATAAAAGGATGTCGCTCAAAGCTTTTGCTGGGCATAGATCCGTTTGCCACTTTGTCCAGGCGCCAGTCTAATGCAGGTCTTGCGCCGGTTTAGTGCAGGTCTAACGCCAGTCTAGTGCAGGTCTAATGCAGGTTTGGCGCCGGTTTTGTGCAGGTTTAGCATGTTCAATTCTATGCCCCATGACTCTTCATAATAATAATAAATAATGGTTACCGGTGGTAACTAACGTACTGAGAGGTTTTGTAACTAGCAAAAATTGCAAACCGCGATATTATGCACCGAGCGCGAAGCGCGAGGGCATAATAACACATTAATCTAATGTCTTATCTATAGAGGTGTATGGGTATACTACAAACATAAAAAATGCTGAATATCGATTTTCTTATTCAAGGATTGATAAAAGAGGCAGGAGAGACTAAACTGCGAATCGTCAGCGGTTACCCTACAGTAGTAAGGTCTCCCTGTCATCTGCGATGTACGTGTCCCATCAGCAGGTGACAAAAGGAAACGGAGGGGTTTCGGCCCTCGTACCCCTCACAGCTTACAACTGTAAGGCTGGGCCACCCAGGACTCCGGATTCCTGAGCAACACAGTTTAGAAGGAAGGGGGAAAAAGGAAAAGAGTTCAGTAGAGGTAAAAGATCATTGAGTGCTAAAATAGTGTAATACTATTTAATTGTAAAGGTATAAAAACCTGAAGGTGAACGCTAAAATGAAAGGGAGGTTGCAGGCATCTGCCTGCAGTCCAGCCCCACATTCAGTCCCAGGCTGATCATACAGCAAGTTATTCGGCGTCAGAAACAAGCTGCATAACAAACCTGTACAGAATGTGAAGAACCTCGTGTGCCCATACCTAAACAAATTGATCTAAAATTGTACTGTTATCTAAAATTGCATATTTTTGAAAAACTAAGCTATTTTTTATTGAGGCAACGTTTAATAATGTCTACAAGATTGGAGTTACTATATCCCCTTTCAATCAGTTTTTGAAAAACTTTTCTAAGATTGAAGAGGAAAGTTTCGAATTCAGTACAAATGTTAGCATACCTAAGGATTTGACTATAGAATACATTATGACCTACTTCTAGAGGGATATTACTCTGTGGAAATGTTAGGGAAACTACAGAGAAATTAAAGTCGTCGGTTTTGTTATATACAGATACGATAACTTTGTTTGGTTGAATAGAAATGTTGAGGTCCAAGTAATTTACGTTCTTGTTGTCATTACCCGACCTCTCCATTTCAAGAGAAGGATGATAGATTTGTTTGATGAGAGTTTCAAACTTGAGATAATTAGTGGTAATAAGATCATCGACATAGCGTCGTGTCTTAGAGAGAAGCTTAGCTAAGGAAAACTTTTTAGACTTTAAAAGACTAAGCATGAAGTTAAACTCTCGTTTAGCTAGAGTGAGATCTGCGATGGGGGAACTGGAATTTCCACCCATAGGGATTCCTAAGACTTGGATAAAAACTTTACCAGCGAAAACTATATAGGTGTGATAGATGATAAAGTGTACTGCTTCTTTGAGCTGATCTCTATCAAAACTATGGTAGCCGTCATAGACCTTCTTCGCGAGGCCGAAGACCGAGGTTTTAATGGAAGGTTTGCAGTTTTTGCGAGTTACAAAACCGAATTATGCAACGACAATACATGAAGGTATATATTTCGTAATTATGTATAATTCAAGCAAGAATATGAGAATATCAGTAGTTATTGGTCGTGTAACAGAGTGGAGTGCCGAAGGCACGACACGATGTTACACGACCAATAACGCTCTTATTTTTCGCTATGGAGATAAGAGGGATCGATTGCCGTCAAAAAAGTTGACCTAAATGCATGCATTCATGCATTTTCATTCACGTGACTTAGTGCACCAATAGCAGTCCACTACGGACCTCCCTGACCGTGTCTCGTGGCATTTGTGCTTCTACTAGTGACTTCAATGCAGCTACATTACTGGCTGATATGTCTGACACGTCAGTTCCACGTGCTACGCATAATTCACTCTAGAACACGTGACCGGTCAGGTTGAATGGAGGAGAAAATACGAGATTTATGGAACGACAAGCTCAGGAGGATCAGCTGCGGTACTTGTAATTGATAGGAAGTAAATGCAGTCACTTTTTACGCTTGCTCTTCACATTTGCTGTTGACTACTTATGTTTTAATAATTTTCGACACCAACGTTCACAGATAGTATCAATCATGTGCGCTCAACTACATACTTACATAAATCGTTTGATAGAACAAAAACATGCTAATTAAAATCTATTTGTCTCATGTCTATTGTAGTATTTCGGTCATCTACACCATTCGCAACGCCTATGATCGTATCCAATTATGACGTCAAAGGATTAGGAATTAGGGTGTTTTTAAAAAGCAATCCCTACGTGATCACTAAGTCTTAATTTCGATACGTTTTCATAACCCGCCGACGAAAAATTCTAAGTATAGCGTTTCGAGATTCTCCTATGACGCAATTATGCTCTTCCTCTCTCGTGTGGCATCCAGAATATTCATATTGGCCCTCATCCAAAATTTTTACTCCATAGGTAATAGATATCATCATGATTCACGTACATGGGTGCAGTACCTTTTTCTTTGAAATGAGCTCATGATCAGGTATCAAAGTAGCAAGTTGATAACATACGACCGCCTATTTTCCGTGCGTGGATATTTGTAGAATTGCTATAGTTAGTTTGGAATCGGATTATTCTGCTGGGGCAGGTCAAGTCTTAGTCACGTGACACGGTCAGGTGACACGGTCAGGTGACACGTTCACGTGGTAACAGCCTACCACAAGGTTCGTCACGTGGTCACCACGTGACCTTTAGGTGGCTACCACGTGGCAGGCACGGCCAACGGAGCGAAAAATAAGTAGTGTTATTGGCTTGTCTAGTATTTGAGCTATTGTAAAAAGTGCAGCTACTGTATCCTTCAGTGTGAAATCTGCGGTCTGTCACCCCAGTGTTCATTTCTAACACCTCTCCCTCCTATAGTAAGGTCACGTTTTGAAAAACACCAGAGTACAATGCCAAAATGGTTTTATTATCAACTGTAGTTCCACTTTTTTGGCACTGTAGTTGCACTTTTTAAAAAGTGTAACTGTTTTAGCGTGCATAATGGGTATAAAGGAGCACTGCGTAAACCTCCTTAGAAGTTGCATAATTCATCATTGTTACCGGTGGTAACTAACATACGTTACCATGGTTACCGATGGTAACATACGTACATTACCATGGTTATCTGTGGTAACTGACGAACGTTACCATGATTACCGGTGGTTACTTACGTACGTTACCATGGTTACCGACCTGGTAACTAACGTGGGTTACCATGGTTACCGATGGTAGCTAACGTACGTTACCATGGTTACCGGTGGTAACTTAGGTGGGTTACCATGGTTACTGATGGTAACTAACGTGGGTTATCATGGTAAACTGTGGTCACTGGTCACTAACGTAGTAACGTATGTTACTATGGTTACCGATGGGAGCTAACGGACGTTACCATGGTTACCGGTGGTCCCTAACGGGCGTTACCATGGCTAACGGTGGTAACTAACCTGCATTGGAATGGCGTTGCACCTGCATTAAAACAGCGCCAAACATGCATGAAACGACGTCAAACCTGCATAATTTAATCGGCGCCAAATCTGTGTAAAATGCATAAGTAATATTGAGATAGCATCCGAGGTGCATTGGACCAGCGCTGCACCCGCGCTAAACCAGCGCTGCACCTGCACCAAACCGGCGCTAGACCTGCATTAGACTGGCACTAGACTGGCACAAGACCTGCATTAAACCGGCGCTAGACCTGCATTGCACCAGCGCTGTACCCGCGCTCAACCGGCGCTGGACCTGCACCAAACCGGCGCTAGACCTGCATTAAAGTGGCACAGGACCTGCATTAGACTGGCCCTGGCCCCGCGCTAAACCGGCGCTAAACCTGCACAAAACCGGCGCCAAACCTGCATTAGGCCTGCACTAGACTGGCGTTAGACCTGCATTAAACCGGCGCTAGACCTGCATTAGACTGGCGCCTGGACAAAGTGGCAAACGGATCTATGCCCCTTTTGCTATAGTGTAGCACTGACCCGTTTATAAACTGTGGTAACAATATAGATGATGACAGGTCAATCACTTTCTTCGA
Organism: Beroe forskalii; assembly: GCA_011033025.1. NCBI lineage: Eukaryota > Metazoa > Ctenophora > Nuda > Beroida > Beroidae > Beroe > Beroe forskalii. The sequence continues at coordinate 1,164,156 of WFMF01000009.1, read as the reverse complement.
CGTTTTATGAAGTTATCAAAGTGTAAAATCTTAATATCAAATCTTATAAATCATCAAATCACGACTTCCTCCACTTAGCCATTTGCCCTGAAAGTTTAGCTCTGGAACGTCACGTGATATGCTTGCATGTCACGTGATATGCTTGCACGTCACGTGATATGCTTGCACGTCACGTGATATGCTTGCACGTCACGAGATAATATGCCCTCATGTTGCACTTGGCTCACTTTACCCTTAACCTGATTTTGTCAGGTAACTCTGAGTATAGTTATCTTACTACTTATAATTCTTCCTCATATATAAATAAATAAATAAATAAATAAATAAATATATCTCTGTCTGTCCGGTCTTCCTTATATATAGCCACAGACCTCTCTGACACCACTCAGTACCCAATCAAGCATACCGATGATCGGAATGTTCATACGAAAGTACCAGTGACGTTTGACACCACCAGGTATATAGACATCACTTAGAGGAGTGGGCACACCCGATTAAAATAGACCTCATCACTGATAAGAACTACGGTACGAATTGCTGGAGCGAAAAAATGGTGAACGGTGGCCGGAGGCCACGGTCCCTGCTAGTAACGCTAATTTTCAAATTTTAAACTTAAACTGCTCAAGAGCCCGTTTAGTTCCTCTATGGCTATAAATCAAATGAAAATTTAAGAGCAAATTATTCTTGCACATTTGTCAAGGCAATGTTCCGCACCTTGACGCAAGCGACACCAGTTTGATAGTTATAACTTTATATTATAGTATTTTATTTAATACCTTTCACGGCAACATTTAACATTTAATATTCGTTTAATTCAAATTCAATCCCCGACGTGAGATTAAATGATTAATAATATCTCTAGTTTCATGCACTATACCTTAAGAACTTATACTGTTCTGAGACATTTCGTGAGTAATAGTATTCGGCGGTGCTCAACCGATCAATATTTCATTTCAAACTTTCCTTTTTTGTTATGTCCTGGTCCATACTTCGCCATTACTGATGCTCTAAGTGTAAGTCTTATGTGGTGCATTTTGTTAATTGCATGATCTTAATACCGGGTGTTCACGGCAGTTGTTCCTAACTTTGAGCGACGATTGTGGGAGAACCAAAGCAGATAGGCTTACCAAACTTTGAAAAATGGTTCAAAATGGCTATAAAATAGTGACTAGCTATCCCAGCTGATTTTTTTTGATGATTTTTTTCAATATTGCCATACTGGACGTAAGAAGTTCGACATGTTCCCGGTCACCTAGGGCCTTGAAATTTTGGTTGGATGAACTCTGACATCTAATTAACACTGTGTAAAAATTTCAGAAAGATCCAATAAGTCGTTTTGATTTTATGACCAATTATGTAAACAGCATAAACACGCCGTACGCGTACTGCAGCACAAGTCACAACAAAACATAAACAACAAGGCCCTAGGTGAACGGGGACAAAATCATCAAAAAAATTCAGCTGGGATAGCTAGTCACTATTTTATAGCCATTTTGAACCATTTTTCAAAGTTTGGTAAGCCTATCTGCTTTGGTTCTCCCACAATCGTCGCTTAAAGTTAGGAACAACTGCCGTGAACACCCGGTATAATGCTATTGCTTTACCTATAACGCGCCCATAGCATTAGCTTCATCTCTCGAATAAGAAAAATGAGGGTGAGTATTTTGGGTCAAAAATGGAACATGGGAGGCCGTTTCTCAATGTTGTATCCCCTAATGTCAATAAGATGGGCGACGAGACGAGTAAAACTCGCGTATAGAAATCAGGAAAGATAAAGTAGAGAAGTGAGTTTCTACAATAACACTGAGACTAAAAAGCTTTCCCTCCCTCAATAGTGTCCCGTTAGCTCACCCGTCGCGTCTCCGTCTGATTGGCTCTTTCCTAAGCCCACGTGATCTCCTTAGACGGGTTACGTGTCTCATTGGGACAAAGCGTAACTGATGTAGCCGTGCTTGTGTGTGGAATGTCTCAATAGAGGTGAACTATTGCTGAATCGAGCGGCAACACACCCGGTACCTCAAGACACGGTATCTCAAGACAATATTTTACCATCATTTCATGTTGCTTAGTGTAACATGGAGATTTGCTAGAAACAAGGCTTTACACGGCTATATGGATATTGCTTGATGAGCAAAAATCACACCTGTCTTAGAGAGAGATCAACGTACGCAAATTTCGTAATAATTGAAATTTGGGCTATAACACTTCCCCCTCCACAAAAATTAAATAATTTTTCTCAAAAAAAATTATTTAATTAATCGTTAACGAGGATAGGTGTCTAATATGTATGGTTGAACCATAATTACACTTTGGAAATTTTAAATGCATGTCGCATTTTAACTTCACATCAACACGAGGGAGAACTACGGAATTGAGGGCATGATTTTATTGGTAGGATTCCTTTTTATTGTTATACTGTAAAGGTAAATGATATAGGACAATATTTCATTACAAAAACATTTTTCAAATTCCAAAAAATATTTACTGTCTTTAGACCTCTAAATACTTCACATTTAAGCGGAATCTAAGATACCCTCTTTTTTTATTATTATGAAAAGATACAAGAAAATATACTATATAATTTCTACTAAAAATTTTTTAAATGAAAAGAATATATATTATATATATTACGGTCTTGAAACTTCTGAATACTTAAAGTAGGGGGGGGTTTAGGAAATGATTTAAATTGTCAGTATTTATTAAAATGGGCAAAATTTAAAAAGTAAAATTAAAATTTAAAATTGAAGTAAAGAAATAGAAATAGAAAATTTGAGGTTTGTGATCCAACGCTCGGGGAGACCGCCGTCCGGCCCTTCCCGGCGGCGGATTAAAGTCTTCCCCGAGAAAATTAAGGGCTAATAGGCTTACTACAATATGAAACAATTATTTTTATTTAGTAAATTAAACATAATTTAAAAACTATATAACTATATAACAATCTCATAACAACTACATAATAACATAACAAGTACATGATAACATTATACATACTAAATAACTACTTTTATTACGTTATCAAATTAATCTTACTTATATGAAGATTTTAATAAATACAACTAACACCATAATTTAATTAAAATAAATTGAATATCATCATGTATACAGTTCCTTTAATTGCAGAAGATCGCGTATGATGGGGTACATTATAGCGTATGCAATATTGTCATGACCATTTGCCATGCTCTTATTGTGAGGTGCATATACAAGTAGCCTCAAAATTGGCTAATATAGCGTATGCAATATCATTGTCGTACAGCTATTGCTTTGTGCAATACCTGTTCTACACAGCTATTGCTTTATGCAATACCTGTGGCGTGCAGATGTGTAATTATTTCTTTTTGCAATAAGTATTACAGAACGATTATTGCTTTTTGCAATATGCGTCCTAAAAGTCCATTATTGCTTTTTGCAATAATGAATGTGTTTGTATTGCTTTTTGCAATAGCTAAGTAATTGTTTTGTATAATTAGCCTAAGATCTGTATTTGGCCACGAATGCCAATTGGCTCATGGCCCGGTAGATCTCTTTGCCGAGCTCACCCGCCCAACGAGAGAGTGTGTCTTGTTCTTCTCTCATTTGGCGGGCGAACTCGGCAACAAAATCCAGTGCCCTTGTGCACGCAGTCCATCTGCTCTTGAGCTGGCGTGTGACACATCGGCGTGCAGATTGATGGGTGACCGATGTGTCACACTCCAGCTGAGGCCAGTGGAGATCGAGATCATCCACGATAGTGTACATGTGCTGGGTGCACACTATCGCCACTGTGTATCTTAGATACACGATGACCTTGATAAGGCCTTGCAGAGTGTTTGCTCGTACTGGCAGAAGTGGTTGGACATTTTCTGCAAGTGTGTCCCTCAATCTCTTTTCCAGGTGTAGAGGAGTTTCCGAGAGGTTGAAAGGCTGGTTGTTGTTGAGCACTGCAGAGTAGGGAGTCACTGCGGAGGGGTCTGCCTCTCTCAGGAAGGACGCCATGTTCTTGTCGAAAAGGACGGTTCCTCTCTCCGATGATTGAGGCAGATCCCCTCGTTCCCTGATGAGGTTGGTTATGGCTCTTTCGCGGAGCCTTGCGTTATTGCGCTCTATGGCCTCCAAATTCGGTGGTCGTCGGGCTGTCCCCGGGCGCCGTGGAAGAGGTGGACCGGCAGATGTCGATGCCGGTCTTCTGGTGGCGGAGGTTGGAGCTGGACTCGTAGACGGCGTCCGCTGAATCCTATAAGATGGCGGTCTCCGTTGTTGTGCTGTTGTCGTGGTCGTTAGTATAGTGGTTAGTATTCCCGCCTGTCACGCGGGCGACCTGGGTTCGATTCCCAGACGGGGAGCCAAATGTTGTATCCCCTAATGTCAATAAGATGGGCGACGAGACGAGTAAAACTCGCGTATAGAAATCAGGAAAGATAAAGTAGAGAAGTGAGTTTCTACAATAACACTGAGACTAAAAAGCTTTCCCTCCCTCAATAGTGTCCCGTTAGCTCACCCGTCGCGTCTCCGTCTGATTGGCTCTTTCCTAAGCCCACGTGATCTCCTTAGACGGGTTACGTGTCTCATTGGGACAAAGCGTAACTGATGTAGCCGTGCTTGTGTGTGGAATGTCTCAATAGAGGTGAACTATTGCTGAATCGAGCGGCAACACACCCGGTACCTCAAGACACGGTATCTCAAGACAAGTTTCTTACCATCATTTCATGTTGCTTAGTGTAACATGGAGATTTGCTAGAAACAAGGCTTTACACGGCTATATGGATATTGCTTGATGAGCAAAAATCACACCTGTCTTAGAGAGAGATCAACGTACGCAAATTTCGTAATAATTGAAATTTGGGCTATAACATCAAATTCAAGGATTCTGGGTGTGTTGCACCGTAGGGAGATACGAGTGAAGAATTCGAATTTAGGGGCATGCTCTACGGAAAATCAATTTTGTAAGTCTAGCTGAAACTCCTATTTCTCTATTTCAACGTATATATTACGAGAAAACCCGTTGGGTTTTATGTTTAATTAGACGTTTAGTCAGTTGGACGTATAATAAATTGAACGAAGTCATTGATGCATTTTTTGTTACTGGGGAGTGGGGGGTAGGGGTGCAACGTAACGAAATTACGAAATATTTACATAGAATTGGAAAATTAATTTAAAATGCAGATTTTGCGATCGTAAATTAATGTCGAGGACACCTAACCTAATCCAAACTTCAGATTCGGAGAAAAGATGGGTATCAAATTTGAATCCAAGCTCATTGAAATCAAAATTGTCCGCATTTTCATCTGTTAAGAACCCACTTCTAACTTGAGTAATTATAAATTCCTCCTTCTGTCGAATCCTCACAGCCAACCATCGAAACTACAAATATCTTCATACGAAAAAATTATCGCTGATTTTCACAATGGAACAAATTGTTCAACTCTTACCTTTTCTCCTACAATAGTGATTAGAATTGATATGCTTCTGTCGTAAATTTTTTACCAAACTCGAAAATTCCATTGAGAACGTAAATACGTAAATTATGACTTCAAACAGTTGAAACGTTTCCAAAGTACAAAGTAACGAAATGGCAGATGCTTCGTTAAAATGCACGTGCAGTTTAGCGCGCGCAATCACCAATAACCATAGCAACGCGCGCAACTGGTGAATTAAACCTAGAACGCGATCTTCTTTTTTAGGGTGAATTTTTCGGACTTTCGACGTTATTTACGAAAAATCTAAAGCCTAAATCAAAATTCTGGCCATGCTATCTTTTAAGTTTATCCATTTTCTACCGCCTTGCAAAAAATTGCGGCTTTTTAGCTTCATTTGTGTCAGTTATTCAAGAACAAACGTAGAAGTGCCTCTTTCCTTTATATTAAAGATTGCGCTGACACCAGGTTTGTGTCTCGACCAGCATTTACGGGAGTCGAGACGGTCAGCTAATTCGTATTTCATTTAAACATCAAAGAATTTTGAAATATGATTTGTAACGAACGCATTGCTGCTCAAATTACGCACCCTCAAAAAATGCTAATCTTTCATAAGTTGACGTGATCTGATGCGGTGAGTGGTTGAGTGTGATTATGAATGATAGCTGTTGATTCTTAAATTTGAATTTGTGAACTATAGACCAGCAGATTGTGTAAATCTAAACCTTGGCTGTATAATCACATTCGTCGCAATAGCAATGTCCTATACGGAGCCCCTCAGTTTCGATTCCTAGTTTAACATGCCGTACAGCAAGGATCTACACTGAGTTCACCATGGTTAGGCACTTAGACACCCATTAGTACCACGACGAAAGTTGGCTTTATACCCTCTGTCTAATGGAAACGTTTCCTTGCGTTTGACAACTGACACCTACACAGGACTATTTCATTTCCAATTTGATGTCACATAAGCTTGGCTGTATAATCACATTCGCCGCAATAGCATTGTCTTGTACGGAGCCCCTCAGTTTCGATTCCATCATGCATCGTACAGTGCTAGGACTTTCATCAACTTCAAGTCATCTCGTTATATGCCATTTGCTTATCTGGCGTGTTACTTCATGTCACCTTCCATGACTGTTTATTGCTCTAAACTAGTGTTCTAGTTACTTAGTTACGCTTCATTTCAATGCTGACGATACACTTATCGGTAAATTGAGCGATCCGTCGAGGCCACTATCACGCCAGTATCAAGCCAGTATCAAGCCAGTATCAAGCCAGTATCACGCCAGTATCACGCCAGTATCGCGCCAGTATCAGGCCTACCTCACGCCTTTATCGCGCCAGTATCGCGCCAGTATCGCGCCAGTATCACGCCAGTAGCACGCCAGTATAACGCCAGTATCGCGCCAGTATCGCGCCAGTATCACGCCAGTAGCACGCCAGTATAACGCCAGTATCACGCCAGTCGACACAAACTTAAAGCCAGGACGCCAGTATCATATCATATACTGGCGTGATACTGGCGTGCAGCTAATGGCGCAATACTGGCGTGCTGCTGGCGCGATACTGGCGTGCTGCTGGCGCGCTACTGGCGTGCTACTTGCGCGCTACTGGCGTGATACTGGCGCGATAACGGTGTGATACTGGCGCGATAACGGCGTGAGGTAGGCCTGATACTGGCGCGATACTGGCGTGATACTGGCACGATACTGGCGTGATACTGGCCTCGACGGATTGCTCAATTTACCCACTTATCTTGTTACATTTAACCGCTAATCTTCTATAGTAGTCTCACGACAAGTTTTGACCGATTTAAAGGGTAGTACTATATGCGTAGAGTCGTGTTCTACACGCGTTTTATATCATGTGTCTGTTATGACACACTGTAATTTAATACCAATTTAAATACACATCTACGCGACCTTTGCTGGCAAAATAATAGCAAAGGAACACAGCGAAAATTAGTATCCATTAGTTACCATTAGTATCCGTGGTAACTGGGTGGATCCTGGGTGGATACTATGGTGGATACTAAATGTCAGATTTAGTATCCACGGATACTAATGGATACAGTAGTCTATTTTTTAATAAATAGTATCCACCGTGGATACTAAATTAGTATCCACTAGTTACCATTAGTTACCATCAGTTACCATTTAGTATCCACCCAGTTTCCACGGATACTAAAAATTGCCGTTAGTTACCATTTAGTATCCATTAGTATCCACTGAAGAATTAGTATCCATCAGTTACCACAAAACGGCAAAAAATAATTTTAAGAGTCCATAATTCGAGCCATGGATTATTTTTTTACAGTGCCAGTGGTAACTAACACCTTTCTATGGATACTAAATTCGATTAAAAACACAGTTAAATTTTAGTATCCACCAAAAGTGATATATACCTTAAAATGACTTTAGCTGTGGACAAAAAATACTTGGGTTACCTAAAATCAGCTAGCCCCAAAAAGATATATTATTGTCCATGATACATTTATTTCTTTTATTATGCCTCAAAAAGCACCAATTTTGAACATGTTAGTATCCACACAGTTGCCATTAGTATCCACTAAGTTACCATTAGTATCCACACAGTTACCATTAGTATCCACCCAGTTACCATTAGTATCCACCTAGTTACCATTAGTATCCACCCAGTTACCATTAGTATCCACACAGTTACCATTAGTATCCACCCAGTTACCATTAGTATCCACCCAGTTACCATTAGTATCCACCCAGTTACCATTAGTATCCACCCAGTTACCATTAGTATCCACGCAGTTACCATTAGTATCCACCCAGTTACCATTAGTATCCACCCAGTTACCGTTAGTATCCACCCAGTTACCATTAGTATCCACCCAGTTACCATTAGTATCCACCCAGTTACCATTAGTATCCACCCAGTTACCATTAGTATCCACCCAGTTACCATTAGTATCCACCCAGTAACCATTAGTATCCACCCAGTTACCATTAGTATCCACCCAGTTACCATTAGTATCCACCCAGTTACCATTAGTATCCACCCAGTTACCATTAGTATCCACCCAGTTACCATTAGTATCCACCCAGTTACCATTAGTATCCACCCAGTTACCATTAGTATCCACCCAGTAACCATTAGTATCCACCCAGTTACCATTAGTATCCACCCAGTAACCATTAGTATCCACCCAGTTACCATTAGTATCCACCCAGTTACCATTAGTATCCACCCAGTTACAATTAGTATCCACCCAGTTACCATTAGTATCCACCCAGTTACCATTAGTATCCACCCAGTTACCATTAGTATCCACCCATGAGTTACCATTAGTATCCACCCGGTTACCATTAGTATCCACCCAGTAACTATTAGTATCCACCCAGTTACCATTAGTATCCACCCAGTTACCATTAGTATCCACCCAGTTACCATTAGTATCCACCCAGTTACCATTAGTATCCACCCAGTAACCATTAGTATCCACCCAGTTACCATTAGTATCCACCCAGTTACCATTAGTATCCACCCAGTTACCATTAGTATCCACCCAGTTACCATTAGTATCCACCCAGTTACCATTAGTATCCACCCAGTTACCATTAGTATCCACCCAGTTACCATTAGTATCCACCCAGTAACCATTAGTATCCACCCAGTTACCATTAGTATCCACCCAGTAACCATTAGTATCCACCCAGTTACCATTAGTATCCACCCAGTTACCATTAGTATCCACCCAGTTACAATTAGTATCCACCCAGTTACCATTAGTATCCACCCAGTTACCATTAGTATCCACCCAGTTACCATTAGTATCCACCCAGTTACCATTAGTATCCACCCAGTTACCATTAGTATCCACCCAGTTACCATTAGTATCCACCCAGTAACCATTAGTATCCACCCAGTTACCATTAGTATCCACCCAGTTACCATTAGTATCCACCCAGTTACCATTAGTATCCACCCAGTAACCATTAGTATCCACCCAGTTACCATTAGTATCCACCCAGTTACCATTAGTATCCACTCAGTTACCATTAGTATCCACCCAGTAACCATTAGTATCCACCCAGTTACCATTAGTATCCACCCAGTTACCATTAGTATCCACCCAGTAACCATTAGTATCCACCCAGTTACCATTAGTATCCACCCAGTTACCATTAGTATCCACCCAGTTACCATTAGTATCAACCCAGTTACCATTAGTATCCACCCAGTTACCATTAGTATCCACCCAGTTACCATTAGTATCCACCCAGTTACCATTAGTATCCACCCAGTAACCATTAGTATCCACCCAGTTACCATTAGTATCCACCCAGTTACCATTAGTATCCACCCAGTAACCATTAGTATCCACCCAGTAACCATTAGTATCCACCCAGTTACCATTAGTATCCACCCAGTTACCATTAGTATCCACCCAGTTACCATTAGTATCCACCCAGTTACCATTAGTATCCACCCAGTTACCATTAGTATCCACCCAGTTACCATTAGTATCCACCCAGTTACCATTAGTATCCACCCAGTTACCATTAGTATCCACCCAGTAACCATTAGTATCCACCCAGTTACCATTAGTATCCACCCAGTTACCATTAGTATCCACCCAGTTACCATTAGTATGCACGCAGTTACCCTGATGTCACGTGATAATGACATCACGAGACATATTACGTAGCATATCACGTAACCTCTAGTTCTATCCAGTGCCGATTATATCCAGTGCTGATTATATCCAGTGCCGTGTTAACCAGGGGGGGGGGGTAAGGCAAACTTTGGCAAACTTTGGCAAACGCCTCCACTTTTTTTGGAGTTTGCCAAAAAAAGTGTTTGCCAAAGTTTGCCATAGTTTGCCAAAATTTGCCAAAGTTTGCCAAAAATACCCCAAAAATTTTGTTATTTCTGATTTCTTGTCCACTGTGCATGCAGGACTTGTGCATAATGGTTTTTGAGGGAGCTGAATCGATTTCCAATGCTTGGTTTTCATTCATACCTTCCCCTTCGAGGCTTTACTGGTGTCCACGCCTGGACCTTCCCTCTGCAAGCACCCCATTGTTTACAAAAGGTATCGTAAAGGACCAGGGTTAGAAAATTTCGAGAACCTTTGGTTCAAGAAGAGAGATCTTTATAATTCCCAGGCATGGATCTATGGATCTACTATCTACTACTGGTTCATCAGATAACGTGTCTTCGGCAAAATGGTACCACAGGAATATGACCAACATTAGCCTCCAATAGCATCCATGGAGGCTGAGTGGAGGCTAATTTCAAGAATAAACCTCCATGGAGGCTAACAGTTGCAATAGGCTAATTTTCGAAAAATAGTCTCCACTGTGGTGGCTAATTAACCTCCATTAGCCTCCACTCAGCCTCAATGGAGGCTAAAATTTTGGTTTCACCTCCACTAACATCCACTGGTGTCTGAAGAATTAGCCTCAACGGAAAATAAAATATAACATTTTCGTTGAGGGCAAAGCTTTAGTTTATGGAGGCTAGTTGAGGCTATTTGGAGGCTGAGTGGAGCCTAAATCAATACGCCTCCATAAAACTGGTCAAATACGTGCACTAAAAATCAATTTATAGATTCAAACTTTCAGACAGCTCCACTCATACTCCACTAGGCTCAACTCAGCATCCACTAGGAATCACTCAGCCTCCACTAGTCTCCGTTCAACCTCCACTAGGCTCCATCAGCCTCCACTAGGCTCCACCCAGCCTCCACTAGGCTCCACCCAGCCTCCACTAGGCTCCATTCAGCATCCACTAGGCACCAAGTAGCCTCCACTAGGCACCACTCAGCCTCCACTAGGCTCCACTCAGCATCCACCAGGCTCCATCCAGCCTCCACTTGGCTCCATTCAGCCTCCACTAGGCTCCACTCCAGCATCCACAAGGCTCCGCTTGGCCTCCACTATGCACCACACTCAGCCTCCACTAGGCTCAACTCCGCCTCCACTAGGCTCCATCCAGACTCCGCTAGGCACCAAGTAGCCTCCACTAGGCTCCATTCAGCCTCCACTAGGCTCCACTCTAGCCGCCACAGCTCCACTCAGCCTCCACTAGGCCCCACTCAGCCCACCTAGGTCTCCACTAACCTCCACTAGGCTCACAGTCCACACAGCCTCCACTAGGCTCCCGCCCAGCCTCCACTAGGCTCCCACTCAGCCTCCTAGTCTCCATTAACCTCTACTAGGCTCCCTCAGCCTCCACTAGGCTCCACTCAGCACTCCACTAGGCTCCACTCAGCCTCCACTAGGCTCCACTTCAGCCTCACTAGTCTCAAACAGCCTCCCTAGGCTCACTATGCTCCACTTGGCCTCCAATAGGCTCCATTCAGCCTCCACTAGGCACCGTAGCCTCCACTAGGCTCCACTCAGCCTCCACTAGGCTCCACTCAGCCTCCACTAGGCTCCACTCAGCCCCCACAGGGCTCCACTAGGCTCCCACTCAGCCTCCAGTAGTGCTCCACTAACCTCCACTAGCTCCACTAGGCTCCACTCAGCCTCCACTGGCTCACTTTGCCTCCACTAGGCTCCATTCAGACTCCGCTAGGCACCAAGTAGCCTCCACTAGCCTCCACTAGGCACCAAGTAGCCTCCACTAGGCTGCACTCAGCCTCCACTAGTCTCCACTAGTCTCCATACACCCTCCAGATCCACGAGGCACCACTCAGCCTCCTCTAGGCTCCACTCAGCCTCCACTAGTCTCCAAACAGCCTCCACTAGGCTCCACTATGCTCCACTTGGCCTCCACTAGGCTCCATTCAGACTCCGCTAGGCACCAAGTAGCCTCCACTAGGCCCCACTCAGCCTCCCTAGGCTCCTCCAGCCTCCACTAGGCCCCACTCAGCCTTCACAAGGCTCCACTAGGCTCCACTCAGCCTCCACTAGTCTCCATTAACCTCCACTATGCTCCACTAGGCACCACTCAGCCTCCACTAGGCTTCACTTTGCCTCCACTAAACTCATTCAGCCTCCACTAGGCACCAAGTAGCCTCCACTCTAGGCTCCACTAGGCTCCACTAGGCTCCATCCAGCCTCCACTAGGCTTCATCAGCCTCCACTAGACTCCAACCAGCCTCAACTAGGTTCCACTCAGCGCCTCCACTAGACCACTAGGCCCCACAAGCCGCTGGCCTTTTTTGTTTTTTTTGAATTTGGGGGAAAGAGGGAATGGCCAATTGGGTCTGAGGGCCAAACTTAAAAACTGTATCAAAAAAAATATTGAATTTAGGCCCTGTGCGTACACATTTTCCCTTTTTACCATTTGTTTTTTTGGGGGTTTGGGGTGGCCGGTTGGGTGGTTTTAAGTGCCTGGAACCAAAAATTTTATATCAAATTTAAATTTTTTGGGATTTAGGTAAACCCTGCATACGTTTTTTGCCCCCCAATTTGGAAAATTTTTTTTGGGGTTTGGGGGCGGATCCGGGATGGGGGGGAACCTAAACATAAACGAAATAAAGAAATTTGGGTTTTAATTTCCCGCTTTCACATTTTTCCCTTTTTTCCCCAAAACCCATTTTTTTTGGGGCGGAAGGGGATGAAAGTCTCCAAAACCCCAAAAATTAATTTTTAGATCGAAAAAAAAATTTTTTGGATTGATTTATCCGCTGAAATCGCCATGTCCACACTTTGTCCCTTTTTGCCACCATATTGGCAGGAAAGATGGGATTTTTGGGCGTGGCACAGGTTGGGCGTGGCTCCTATGATGGCCTGTTAACTCTAAACATGATATATAACCATAGAAACTCATATCAAGCACATTTGAGGCCTTAAAATCCCATGTCGCCTCAAGGCGACATTGTCCCTTTTTTGCCACCCAGCTTGCGACATTTCGCGCATTTATGGGGCGTGGAATCTGGGCGTGGCCACGGGCTGGGAATGGTTGATTTAGTGTCTAGGAACCCTAAATTACTTTTGTGATCGAAATAAAAATGATTTGGAGTGATTTGTCGGCTGAAATCGCATGTCCACACTTGTCCCTTTTTTGCCACCATATTGGCAGGAAAAGGTTTTTTGGCGTGGCTCAAGGTTGGGCGTGGCTCCTATGATGGCCTGGCAACTCTAAAAACATGATATCTAACCAAAGAAACTCATATCAAGCACATTTGAGGCCTTAAATTCCCATGTCGCCTCAGGCGACATTTGTCCTTTGCCACCCAGCTTGCGACATTTCGCATTTATGGAATCTGGGCGTGGCCCTGGCGCAGGAAATGGTTTTTAATTTATGATCGGGATTAAAATGATTTGGGCGTGGCCTCAATTTAGTTGCTCTAGTAACCCTAAATTAACTTTATGATCGAAATAAAATGATTTGGAGTGATTTATCGGCTGAAATTCCATGTCCACACTTGTCCCTTTTTGCCCCACCATTTGCAGTGAAAGATGGAAAATTTCAGATGTACGTGATTTCAAGGTTGGGCGTGGCTCCTATGATGGCCTGGCAACTCTTAAACATGATACCTAACCAAAAAAACTCATATGAAGCACATTTGAGGCCTTAAAATCCCATGTCGCCTCAGGCGACATTTGTCCCTTTTTTGCCACCCAGCTTGCGACATTTCGCGCATTTATGGGCGTGGTGGCACGGGTTGGGAATGGCGATTTAGTGCCAGGGTTGGGGATGGTTGATTTAGTGTCTAGATGGGAACCCTAAATTAACTTTTATGATCGAAATAAAATGATTTGGAGTGATTTTATCGGCTGAAATCGCCATGTCCACACTTTGAGTGATTTTTTGCCACCATATTGGCAGGAAAGATGGATCTAACCATAGAAACTCATATCAAGCACATTTGAGGCCTTAAAATCCCATGTCGCCTCAGGCGACATTTGTCCCTTTTTTGCCACCCAGCTTGCGACATTTCGCGCATTTATGGGGCGTGGAATATGGGCGTGGCCATTGGTTGGGGATGGTTGATTTAGTCTCCAGAAACCCTAAATTAACTTTTATGATCGAAATAAAATGTTTTGGATTGATTTATCGGCTGAAATCGCATGTCCACACTTGTCTCTTTTTGCCACCATATTGGCAGGAAAGATGGGATTTTTGGGCGTGGCTCAAGGTTGGGCGTGGCTCCTATGATGGCCTGGCAACTCTAAACTTCTAAAACATGATATCTAACCATAGAAACTCATATCAAGCACATTTGAGGCCTTAAAATCCCATGTCGCCTCAGGCGACATTTGTCCCTTTTTTGCCACCCAGCTTGCGACATTTCGCGCATTTGTGGCCACGGGCTGGGAATGGTTGATTTAGTGTCTAGGAACCCTAAATTAACTTTTTGTGATCGAAATAAAATGATTTGGAGTGATTTATCGGCTGAAATCGCATGTCCACGACTTGTCCCTTTTTTGCCACCATATTGGCAGGAAAGATGGGATTTTTGGGCGTGGCTGGCCAAGGTTGGGAATGGTTGATTTATGTGTCTGGGAACCCTAAATTATCCTTTGTGAACGAAAGAAAATGATTTGGAGTGATTTATCGGCTGAAATCGCATGTCCAGGCGACATTTGTCCCTTTTTGCCACCATATTGGCAGGAAATTTGGGATTTTGGCGTGGCTCAAGGTTGGGCGTGGCTCCGAATGATGGCCTGGCAACTCTAAAACATGATATCTAACCAAAACTCATATCAAGCACATTTGAGGCCTTAAAATCCCATGTCGCCTCAGGCGACATTTGTCCCTTTTTTGCCACCCAGCTTGCGACATTTCGCGCATTTATGGGGCGTGGAATCTGGGCTTGGCCACGGGCTGGGAATGGTTGA
This sequence comes from Beroe forskalii, assembly GCA_011033025.1. NCBI lineage: Eukaryota > Metazoa > Ctenophora > Nuda > Beroida > Beroidae > Beroe > Beroe forskalii. Next base: position 1,148,990 of record WFMF01000009.1, on the reverse strand, counting down.
TTTAGTGTCTAGGAGCCCTAAATTAACTTTTCTGATCGAAATAAAATGATTTGGAGTGATTTATCGGCTGAATTCGCGTGTCCCTCTTTTGCTACCATATTGGCAGGAAAGATGTGTTTTTGGGCGTGGCTCAAGGTTGGGAGTGGCTCCTATGATGGCCTGGCAACTCTAAAACATGATATCTAACCATAGAAACTCATATCAAGCACATTTGAGGCCTTAAAATCCCATGTCGCCTCAGGCGACATTTGTCCCTTTTTGCCACCCAGCTTGCGACATTTCGCGCATTTATGGGGCGTGGAATCTGGGCGTGGCCACGGGCTGGGAATGGTTGATTTAGTGTCTAGGAACCCTAAATTAACTTTTGTGATCGAAATAAAATGATTTGGAGTGATTTATCGGCTGAAATCGCCACTTGTCCCTTTTGCCACCATATTGGCAGATGGCCTGGCAACTCTAAAACATGATATCTAACCATAGAAACTCATATCAAGCACATTTGAGGCCTTAAAATCCCATGTCGCCTCAGGCTAAAACATGATATTTGTCCCTTTTGCCACCATTTCGCGCATTTATGGGGCGTGGAATCTGGGCGTGGCCATTTGGAATGGTTGATTTAGTGTCTAGGAACCCTAAATTAACTTTGTGATCGAAATAAAATGATTTGGAGTGATTTATCGGCTGAAATCGCATGATGGCCTTGTCTTTTGCCACCATATTGGCAGGAAAGATGGGATTTTTGGGCGTGGCTCAAGGTTGGGCGTGGCTCCTATGATGGCCTGGCAACTCTAAAACATGATATCTAACCATAGAAACTCATATCAAGCACATTTGAGGCCTTAAAATCCCATGTCGCCTCAGGCGACATTTGTCCCTTTTTGCCACCCAGCTTGCGACATTTCGCGCATTTATGGGGCGTGGAATCTGGGCGTGGCCACGGGCTGGGAATGGTTGATTTAGTGTCTAGGAACCCTAAATTAACTTTTGTGATCGAAATAAAATGATTTGGAGTGATTTATCGGCTGAAATCGCATGTCCACACTTGTCCCTTTTTGCCACCATATTGGCAGGAAAGATGGGATTTTTGGGCGTGGCTCAAGGTTGGGCGTGGCTCCTATGATGGCCTGGCAACTCTAAAACATGATATCTAACCATAGAAACTCATATCAAGCACATTTGAGGCCTTAAAATCCCATGTCGCCTCAGGCGACATTTGTCCCTTTTGCCACCCAGCTTGCGACATTTCGCGCATTTATGGGGCGTGGAATCTGGGCGTGGCCACGGGCTGGGAATGGTTGATTTAGTGTCTAGGAACCCTAAATTAACTTTTGTGATCGAAATAAAATTATTTGGAGTTATTTATCGGCTGAAATCGCATGTCCACACTTGTCCCTTTTTGCCACCATATTGGCAGGAAAGATGGGATTTTTGGGCGTGGCTCAAGGTTGGGCGTGGCTCCTATGATGGCCTGGCAACTCTAAAACATGATATCTAACCATAGAAACTCATATCAAGCACATTTGAGGCCTTAAAATCTCTTGGCGCCTCAGGTGACATTTGTCCCTTGTTGCCACCTGACTCAGATCAACTGAATTTAGGTCAATAGTTGCATATATAATCGGCTTAACTGGATTATGGATAAGTAAATCATTTACTTTTTTTACATCAGGGCAGACTATATGGGATTTGGGTTGCTTAGCAAGGTATGGCTTACAGGCTTAGCAACCATGGTGACCGGCCCGGCAAAATAAAGACACGATATCTTACCTTAACAACACATTAGAGGCCTGGAAACGCTATGTTCCCTCATGAAACATATTTTGCCCCCATCTTTGCCACTCGACTGGGAACGGTACTTATACTCACTTATTGTCAAATTACTGTCAACGTTCATGATACTATGATAATGTATCTCATCTTCAGGCTGAAATTGTGGCTCTTTTCACCTTCAAATCGGGCAGTTAAAGTGGGGTCGGTTGATTAAAAGGCCATAAAAGCATCTACATACGTGATTACGAGTTAAAAAAACCTCAACTTTATAAAAATTACTGCTCATTACTGGAATCGTGTAAATGGCCGGTTATAATGGCTCGAAGATTGGAAGGCAATTTTTGACTTTGGTTGGATGAAAAAGGTCGGCTTAATTCAAAACGTACAAATCAATCATCATAGACAATTGACAACTTATTAAGCAACTAACAATGATAACGAACTAGTCAAACTAATTGATGTAAATTGCTTCAATGAGATAGTAAATGACTCACAATTTTGTGTAACGTTCATGGGAGGAAGTTGCACATGTTCACGCGCGCGCGACGCGCGCATTTGGAGTGCCGAAATTCGCGGCGCGGCTTGTCCCATGTTGCCATGGCAACAAAAACCTATTATTGACTGGCCAACACTGACAATCGCCAAATGAATCACTGCAAAATTATCGACGTGTGGTCTACACTTGATCTTGAATGGAATTTTAGATGGGTGGAACCACATTCCAATTCAGCTATCCGCTGAATAGTTCATGAGCTATGCTAAATACTGGACTGAATAATTTAAAATTTTGAACTAGTGGACTGAGGAGAGATTTTAAGCGTTGGCTAGTAATTAGCAACTGATTTTAACTGCTCATCAGTCAAAGGCAACAAGTCGAATGGGTTGTAAACGAAAGACGTCCTGTTGAAAAGTAGAAAGGACCATGTTACGAGATATGAAGAACTTTTATTGAATACTTGAATACATTTTCGTCCCCTGACCCTTATTTATAATTTCGGCTTATGAGGTGCTGAACTTTAGGCAGGTTCGGTACTTTTTTTGTTTAATTGTAGCTTATGTACTTACTACTTTCAATTGGAGATTAGACTATTTGGTGACTATAGAATAAGGTGAATAGGCCCTATGAATTGAGACAGAATTGGGATTAATGCTATTAAAGTTCACGTCGGAGTATGCGATTAACCTATTAGCTCCTTATATAATGTGACCCTTACGAACTTAGGCCATTAAAACTTTGTTACCTTAACAACATCGTATATAAAAACAGTGCCCTGACATTTGATTCGATGCTTTCAGCAGTTCCCAGTTCTTTTTGTTGGGTTTGAATTCCATGTCTGAAGTTACAGATAGCTACATCATAGAGTCTTGATTTATCAGATAATTGGTCGTATGAGTGAATAGAAATGATTGGCATCTTACCAATTTAATTATTGAAATTTAATAGCCATTACCTGAGCATCGATTGTTCTGTCTTTTAAGTTCTCACATATTCCGATTAACGATTGATATTTCAATAGCTTCCAATTAATACACGATGAAAACTTCGTAGTTAAAAGCAATACACAACAATCAATATAGAAATTCGTGGCTCGAGCTCGCACGTTAATATTTTAACATTTTGCTCAGCTCTTTGTCCAGATGGAAAGATCAGTGGATTTATATAGCACAGCAGTGTTGTTCAGCGTTGTTCCTTTAGTTTGAGTTTGGAGTGAAGTTTAACGTGCATTAAGATTGGTTTTGTTTTCATTGCACTCTCGCGAGCGGTTTAAATTTTGTTGTGCACTGCAATTTATCCTTTGTTTTAAGCTAAATGTGTCGCTGATTTTTTGGCGCTGTTTTCGGTTTGATATGTGGCATATAGGTTTTGGGACTGTTCCAAAAATCTATTCTTCTGATTCTTTGATTCAAATTGTAAATTAAAGTCTAAATTGTTTGCTCTTACCTGAATAATTCACTCACTTGCTATTGTTATTCACAAGCAATTCATCATCTTTTCAACATCGAATCAAGCCATCAACAATTCATTGCTTTTTCTTGGTTTTTCCTGAGATTTGTTTTTGCGATCATGTATCAGATTCACCGTAAGTATTCTATTTCATTCACTTTTTCATCTCACAATCTCACCTTTTTGAAAAGTGTAGGCCGGTTGTCGATTGATTGTCTGTTAGACATCGGTATTGATTCATAGCTAAAAGAGAAAGTAACATTAAGTCATTGTTTAGTTTAAAGTAAAATTTTACTGTACCAACAAATAGAACTAAATGAATATTTGAATGAAAAGCCAGTTTAGTCGTTTCTGCTCTAATCGATTAAACTTAAATTTTATAGTTTTCGACCCAATCACCACTTAAGATACAATGAACCTTCTCTTATATCTTTCAATCTTTTAGCTGTAAATGCCAATATCTGCTCAGACTAGATATTACAATAAACTCAACAACAGGAACTTAAAATCCCACGTACCGAAGCATGAGCTCAGTAAGTTTTCTATGGGGGAAGGATCACATTTAATCTCACGACACTTAATCTTGTGATATTTCAATTCCGAGCAAATGTTGGAGTCTGGGTTAGGTTCAGGGTTAGAGTTAAGATTAGGGTGCGTTAAGGTTAGGTTCAGGACAGGGAGATGAAGTTACTGAGATGAAATTTCGTGAAATGCAATGTCATATTACCAGTATAGGCAGTCTCTGAGCATCAATACAAGATGCAAATGATTCTCCCGATATTCACATGATTTCAGAACCGGACAGCTTTTTTTGTCCAATTATTACCCATCTGTCTACTGTGGGATGGAATATGGATGATATTATCAATAAATGCAATTTTTTAATCCCACTCCATTTCAGTAAAATTCCGTGAAGAACAGAAGAAGAAAGAGGAACAGGTTAGCATTGTATTTGTTTAAAGCCAGTTTTAACTTTCCCTGATCGATCTTTAACATATTGAACTCCTTAATTTTTCAAAA